>PVJO010019086.1:0-35134 GCA_004026905.1 Hystrix cristata | reverse complement strand
CATGGTGTTTTTATCACTGTAGCTTTATAGTATAGTTTTAGGTTGGGGACTGTGATGCCCCTTGCCTTGCCCCTGTTGCTTAGGATTGTTTTTGCTATTCTTGGTGAGACTTCTTTTTATAAAACAGAGTAAATTCTAGCCTTACCTGGAAATCTGGACTTGAGATCATCTCTAATGAGCATTTTTCCCTTTTTTCCCAGATTTATTGAGGAAGTAATTGTAAGCTGATTGTTCAGGGGTATAGTTATAGTAAGCGGACTTGGAAAGCCAAGATAGTCATAAATAATAATTAATGTCATATGTGGTCATATTTATGATAAAACTTGTATTGATTAGATAAAACAAAGTCAATTTTTGTTACTTTTCAAAAGCTTTTTGATGTTAGGTACTCAGCGCTGCAAAATTGAATTATGCTGTAAGAGATCAGTTGTTGAACAGCTTCCTCATAGAACTGCTGTTGTCCCTCAACATTCCTGTAGACAATTCTCCTTCCTCTTGGCCTTTTCATTTCTAAATATGCGTCAACAAGCCGTGATAAATGGAAATTGGTGAAATTCAAACAAAAATGCCTTTTCCCATTCTGGCAAATATATGGATGAGAAGAAGTATGAAGTGATTGGCTATAGTACACAGCAACTGTTTGGCCCTGCATATAATAGTCAATAATAAGTCCTTAATTAGTTAATTAGCTTCTCAAAGCCATTTTGCCTACTGGCCATTATCACATCTAATTAAAATTTGATTATAACACTGTATAAGGTTACCAATGATTGTTATATTAAAAAAATGGTAGAATTAATGCCCGCTTCAAATGCACATAATTTTATTATTCAAGACTCACATAGCATTTGACGCCACAGCTGCTGATAATGCTTTTGCCAGATCCCCTAATAGCTTACTTACTTTGCCTTGAACATGGCATTTGTACCACATTAAAGTTTGGCAAGTTTAATCTTTGCTAACCACTGGCAAATGTGAGCGTGTAATAAATTATAAAAATATGTTTCAGCCAAAGCTATTATCAGGTATGCATTTGTTTGGATTTGACTAAGAACCTCTAATTTGTTCGTGTGCACTTGGCATTTTTACATGCGGTGTGGTGATTATGCTTCAGTGTGTATATTATGGGTCTGACAGCCAACTAAAGCTCTAAGCACTGGCAGAGGAGGAAAAGGAAGAAAGAAATCCTACTTCATTTCTGTTAGCTCAAGAATGAACTTCCAGAGGCTCTTACAGGGAACTCTTGTAATGATGATCTTCCTTATCTTCTCACCTTTCCTGCCTCATATGAATAATATTTTTGAGAAATTTGCACACTATCCCACAGAGAATCTAGCCTTGCCTTTACTTGGCTACAACGCTCATGACAGACCAGCTTGTGCAAGGCCTGAGCTCAGTACCCAGCACCGCCCAAGAAACAAACAAATGAACAAACAAAAGTCTCCTAGTGGAGTACCATCGGTGTTATTTGCCTCTTTGAAAACACTAAGCTGTTACACCTCTTTGTCCTTATTTACACTTATGGTTTTCATATCAGAGAAACAATTCGATGTGTACTCATGAGTGTCTGATTTATTGCACTTAATAGTATGTTCTCAAGGAACATCCATTTACCTACAAATGTCTCTACCTTATCCTTTTTATGGCAGAGTAGTACTCCATTGTGTAGAAAAACCATCTTTTTTTTTTTTTAGCCATTCATTAGTTGTTGGGCATTTAGGTTGTTTCCAAGACTTAGCTATTAAAGAGGTGTAATAAATATTCTATAAAAGGAAGATAATATTCAAAAGAGAGGAGAACTAGAAAGGCAGAAGGGGGAAAGAAGGAAGGGCAAAGGGAAAGAAAGGGGAAAGGGAAAAAATGGAAAAATATAAATAAATATGCTGTAAATAAGGAAAGGGGGGAAAAGAAGGGAGGGGTGGGGAAGGGGGGAACCAAGATACATTATGTACAGGTATAAAATAACCATGATGAATGTGACCGTTATGTATACAATGTACCAATACATGCTCTTGGTAAAAAATAAAGAAAAAAGAAAGAAAAGAAAAGAAGAAACTGAGCTCAAGCAAACTATCAGCTCTGACATTTTAATACAATACAGTTCTTCGTTCGGGAAGCCCACCCCATCCACAGAGGCAGGTTAGGTATAGATCGTACCTGATATTGAGATTGTTGCTCTGTTTTATTTATCCATTCATCTAGACAAGGCCAGCCGCAGCAGTATGTGATACTGGGTGGAGTCCACGATTTGGTCATATTCCCTTCCCAGGCAGAGAAAAGTTTTCATTAAACTTCAACTTATTGACTAACTTTCCCATTTAATAACTTTAAAACTTTCTAAATATGGCATCGTATATTTATCTCACGGCGTGTTGTGAAGTAGTAAAGGTAGAAATTATGTAATTGTTCTTATTTTCATTGTGCAGAAGCAAAGGGAGGACCAGAATTAATACCACTGATGGAGAACTACTGGCTTAGTGTTTCCTGGGAGGGATGCCATGATGGAGATGTACACTTTCCAGTGCCCAAGAAATGGACATGTGTAACCAGTAAAGATTACTGAGCATAATAAATATACGCACATTCTGAATTAAATCCTGTCAAGAAAATGAAGCAAATAAATTCCCCTCAAACAGAAATAAACCAAAACAAAGAAAGAGATGTTTTTTGTGTGGTATGGGGGACTGAATGCTGGGCCTTCGCACAGAGCTATGTCCTCAGTCCCCTCTTTTTATCACCAGTTTTTATTTTGAGACAAGGTCTGGCTAAGTCACTAAGTTGTTTAGGCTGGGCTCAAACATTCAATGGTCCTGCCTCAGCCTCCCGGGATGCTGATGTTACAGGTGTGGGCTACCACACCCAGTTCGGATCCTTCTTCCTCTCAGTCTCCCCCCCACTCACTGACTCAACAGTCATTATGTTCTGCTACATTCCAAACGCCTTCTCTGATGTTGTGCACTTCCAGACGTGAGATGACATGTGAATGTACTTAGCATGGTGCCTGATATGCAGGAAGCAATCAATAAAAGAAAGTTTCCTTTTTTCTCAAATGTTTATCCTTAAACTAATCAATCAAACCCAAAATGTACTCAAAAGAAAATGGTTCACTTCTGATTAGATGTCAATATCCCTCCCTATAGGCAGTTACGTATGTGACATTTAGGCATCAGCAATTGAGCTAGAATCGTGCCTTGTGACACTCGTTTTGCCCTTGAGTGTTGTTGTAAAAGGGGAACAGAAAAGATCAGCCAGGTGTCCTAGTATTAACAGGCTTTATGTGCTCACAAACACACACACACACACACACACACACACACACACACACACACACAGAGATTTTGGGGGGAAGAGATGGTGTTCATCTAGACAAAAAGCTTTGCAATTGAAAGTAAGCATTCATGGTCTTCTCTGGCTGATTGAACTTAACTTTTATTTACAAGCAATTTCTATAGATACACACAGCCACAAAGCCATCACTTTCTGCTCACCTTGCAAAAAGAAAATTCCTAGTTTCTATTTTTTCCCCGTTGGTTCTCAAGACCGGGTCATATGTGGAAGAGAAGCCAATCTGAGGCATCAGCATTGTGAACCTTTCACAGTTTTCATCATCTGTGTCAGCTGCCACCACCAAAATTTTTATGTGGCGGTCGACACTGATCAAGAGACACTTCGAAAGAACAAACGTTAAACACAGACATGAAAGTAGTTGAAGGTCCAAAATACTTCAAGAACTCATCTCTGACCTCTGCTGGTCATGTACTAAAACACAACAGCCAGCATTCAGAAATGTTCTCATATTTCATTCATTCATCCAACAAATACTCTTTCTCACTTATCGTGTGCCAGGCGCTGATTAGAGAATGAGAGTAAACAAAATAGGCAAAAATTCTTCCTCTTATAATCCATCAGGGGCAACATTTAATATGTTTAACGTTTATAAATAACTTAATTGCATAGTATCTTAAAAGGTATTTAGTGCTTTTAACAGAAAAGTAGATCGAAGTAAAGGGAATCAAAAGTTTGAGGAAACTGAGTCAGAGAAACAGGTCGCAGTATTAAACAGAGCGATCAGGACAGAGGGCAGTGAGGATGGAAAGGAGCCAGTGAGGATGGAAAGGATGGAAATGATCCAAGGAGGTAAGAACCTCAGCGACTTCAGATCTAGCACTCAGGAGGGTCTCACATCAGCTAACTGAGACCTGATTCTGGAGGAGTGTTCTTTTTCATAGACAGTTTCTAAAAGGTTTTAGAGTTGGTCTGACTTTTTTTCAAACTCTATTTATCAGTTTTTGCAGCAGTAACAAACAACCCTGAATTCTTGGTGGCTTAAAAAATAATTTTTTTTCCAAAATGACAGTGAGACACTATCTCACGCCCACTGGGATGACTACTTTTAAGCAAAACAGGAAATAACTAGTGTTGGCAAGGATGTGGCAAAACTGGACCACCTATGTGCGCTGCCATTGGGAAGGTAAAATGGTTCCGCTGTACAGAAAAACCGAGGCAGTGCCTCAGAAAATTAAAAGATGAACACCATTTGATCAGCTACTTCACCACCAGTATACACTCCACAGAACTGAGAGCAGGGACTTGGAGAAATATTTGCACACTTACGTTCATAGCAACATTAAATGGAAGAGCCAATAGGTGGAAGCAGCCCAGTGTTCACGGACAGATGAATGGGCCAAGAAAATGGAGCATATACAGATGATGGGCTATTATTCTGCCTCAAAACGGAAGTCGATTCTGAAACGTATTACAACACAGATGAACTTGGAGGACATTATATTAAGTGAAGCAAGGCAGTTACAAGAAGAAAAACACTGTATGACACCATGTGTATGAAGTACGTGGAGGAGTCAGATTCACAGGGACAGAAGTAAAACGGTGTTTGCCACGAGCTAGAGGAAGGAGAAATAGCAGATATGATCTGAAGCACGCACAGCTTCGGCTTCCCAAGATGAAATGTTACGGGAACGGGTGGTGGTGACGTTGCACAACATGTGAATGTAATTAATGCCTCTGAACTGTATTCTTAAAAATAGCTTAAATGGCAGATTCTTTAAATATTTTACCACAATTAAAATTAAAAAAAAATCTTTAACATATTGAAAAAATAAAAGTAGCTGTAAAACTTTTTTAAAAAAACAAATAATTACTTCCTGCTCATGTTACTCGAGGGCCCGGGTTGGCTCCAGGTCACCTCTGCCTGTGAAGGGCGAAGCTCAGGGACAAGGTCTCGTTCCAGGAGCCAGCGCTGAAGGATCGATCGCTTTCTACAGCTCCCCTAATTTGGGAGGTCGAGGCTGAAGCAGGCCTAACTCGACCACTCAATTTAAAGCTTCTGCTCGCTTGCGTCATCTATCAAAGGAAGATTGGCCAACCTAAAGTCAGTGGGGGCCGGAAGTATACTTTGCCTACACAGAAAAATATAGCCAGAGCTGACAGTGGTGTTACATGCCTGTAATCCCAGCATTCTAGGAGGCTGAGGCAGGCAGATCACAAGTTGAGCCCAGCCCCGGCAACTTAGTAACTTAGTGAGACCCTGTCTCAAAATTAAAATAAATAAATAAAATTTTAAAGGGCTGGGATGTAGTTTAGCGAGAAGGCCCAGGGCTCAGTTACACTCCACTCCCTCCTCCCACACACCCATTCCCCAAAAGAAAAAAGTACAGCAAGAGCAAACAGTGACTAAATAATTGTGAACACATAATCCAACATGAACTTAACGCGCGGCTTGTTACCTCTCTGTTTTAATGATCTTTGCCAGTTTACGCCACATTTTCTTTTCATGTGACAATCCACACAGATCGAGAAACATCTAGGACGAACAGATTTTGAAATAAACACAGACAGAAAAGTGGTTGCAGGGCCGTGATAAATCGCAGGTCTCTGGATCTTACTTTGTCCCCCCGCGACAGAGGAAGAAGCGCGAAGATCACCTTCCGGAGGTGCCACCACTTGGCCCCAGCTCCTTTGGAGGCTGAGAAGATAGTGGGGACATGTCGGCAGATTGAGGGGCCTGGGATTAAAGAGATATACATTGAGTTCTGACTCAAGAGCCTGCAAAAATTACTAATCTGTAACGTGAGACCGCTGTCTGAATGATCTCCGCGCTTCCTTCCAGGGCTAAACATCCTCAGTTGATATGGATCAAACTAATTGCAGGTGTTCTCCGGAGCCGCTGTTCATCTCTAACACTAGGTGGCGCTAGACAACAAGTTACTGGGACGAGACTAAGGCTCTTCCTGGTGGTGAAATTCGGAGCGTTCCGGGCTATTTTTACTCTCTTACTAAATATATTGTTATAAAGCAGAACTCTTGCACAGTTCCTCAGAAACCGCTACTCTGAGGAAATGGCATCCAAAAACATAAAGTGAGCACTCTCTCTTAGGACTTGACACTTGGGAAACGGGCCCCAGACGCCTGGCGGAACATCCCAATTTCCAGGGTTTGACTTTGGAGATTTGGAAGCGTCTCTCTTTTTTGAGCAGAAGTCTGAGGTAATCAGAGCCTTGCTCGCTGACAGTACATCTAGCAGCCATGTGATGGGAGCTAAGGGTGTCTAAAATGGAGAAATCGCTTAGGGGGGTTTCCAGAAGCCCAGACTCTGGCCTTGTGGTGTAGCGGAGTGAGCACAGAGGTGGGAGACGTTGCAGCAATAGAATCTATAGAACTTGGTGACGTTTTAAATAAAGAGGCTTTGAGTAAGATAATTCATTCTGCAAGATGACTCCTAGATAACTAGGCTGCTGATGAAAAGCAGAGGATGGCTCTGGGGTGGCCGTGCCATCACGCTGTTTGTTACCCTGCGCTGCTCACGCCCACTGAGAAGGGAAGAGAGAGCACAGAGATTCTCCAAGATAACAACCAATCTTACCCCCAGTGGCTTAGAAAACAAATATTTAGGTGGGCATGGTGGCCCGTACCTCTCATCCTGGCTCTCCAGGAGGCTGAGGCAGGAGAATGGCAAGTTTGAACCCAGCTGGGGCAGCTTAGTTCACGTTTTCTGAAGTTTCAGGTTAAATACAGTTAGCTGTGACTCTGATAAGCTCAGCTGACTTGAATTTTCTTTTTAAAAAACCAAAACCTTTTTTTCTTGCACTTGATTTCATTGGTGGCAGTTTAAAATCCTGTGGCGTTTCTTTAGCCCTTTGTGGGTTGGCAGGGCAGCACGGCCTCATGGAAGCAGCGACGGGTTTGGGTTCAGCCGAGCCTGCGTTTAAGCCCTCAGATTACCTCCACGGAATTATCATCTTGCTTCTCCTACATAAAATTGGCCAGAAGAGAACTGTTTGTTTTAGATTTCTAAGATTCTATTACCTCGCACAGGTTATTCCATTTCTCTGAAACTCTACCTCATCCCTAATACCCATCTCGCAAATTTGTTATGAGAAATAAAGGCAGTATGGCTACACAGTTAGTCAGTAAATGCCAGTTCTATTTCCCTTTAAAGGAAAGACTGTTGTTATGTCCTTGTGGGGATCCATCAAAGAAACTCAACATTAGCCAAGAGACACAGGTAACATCCATAATTATCTGTGGCTGCTTTTTGCAAAAAGTTCTGAACTCTCCTGAAATCTATGAAGCTGGTATACAGCTTGAGACTCCGGGTACTCGCTGGTCCACAAAAATAAAGAGGAAGGAGTTACACAATGCCTCTCTGTTCTAATTACTCAATCTCCACCCAACTGAAACCTTGCTTCACAAGAGATTAGCCACAGCCTTGAAAGCAATAAACATCCCGCATTGCAAACCCCATTTTACCACTTCACAAAACCTTTATAAATCTCAGCTGCAGTGAATGCATCTACTATTTTATTTATGAAGTGACTGTTTTAAGAGAGCATAATAGTCACCATTATTAATCCTTCTGCCAACTCCCTATATTGGAGGGAGAAATTAATATGCAATATTACTGTTACTATTTTGCATGCAACGGGAAGATAATGTACCCTTTTCAAGGAAAACAGGAAAATTTCTTGGATGCCAGGCTGGTGGACCATTTCCAGAGTTGAGTCATTGCTGCTTCCATTTCTTTTTGGAAAAATGATTTATTGGTCACCACAATAGCAATGGACAAATGCCGCATGATGAACCACGTCTGCTGAGGGGTGCACAGTGTTAGCCGTTTACTCCCAGGAAGATGACAACTGAGCAGAAATACCTGAAGTTCTCATGTTCCTGTTTTATAGACTCAAGAATGCAGATACCATGACAAGCCACAGAAGCACACATTCGCTCTGATGGTCAAAAACCAAGCAAATCTGAATACTCCCCCACAGCTGATGAAAAAAATACCATTTCTAGTTCTGGTGTTGTGGCTGAGAACACTTTCCTTGTCATTCACTTAACCCAAATCATTCCTTTTTCAAGTTACATGATCAAAGGGCGCGAGGGGCTCTGGTAGGAGATATGCCCGGCAGCACAGCCCTTCCTTCCCACTCCTGGCTCCAGCCTGCCCCACTTACCGCGGCCTGCCAGAGCAGTCTCTCAAGATGAAGCAGACAGAAAAGACTATTGCAGAAAGCTGCCGGTTTGCCACATGGTGAAACTACACAGCCACAATGTGTGAAATGTAACTTGTTTCCTAAGGTTCGGGGCTATCAGACACCAGACTGCATTATAGAAAAGTTAACTTAGAATTCTCTTCTGCTGATTTTAAAGAAGCTAGAAGGGGGCTGACTTTCTGGGGTGGTTTGTGTTGCATTTAGAAAGAGGCTCAAGAGCCAGGGAAGGAGGCCTGGGCCTGTGTGGGTGGGACCTCACAGGATGCTAACATGGAGGACTGTTGCAGTGTTCTGGGCCCTGACCATCAGCGGGACAGGTCCGAAGAGTGGGCTTTGTCTACTTTGCTGGAGATTAGGTTGTGGAATTAACCTATGCTAACTGTCTCTAACCGAACCCTCGAAAGATGGAAATATGAAACACAACAGGCACACATTTATTTGCAACAGGTGAAACATAAACCTTTCCAGTGAGCTCCAAACTTGTTTCCTGAAGAGAGGACACATCCTGCTGTTAGCAAGGTCCCTGGGAGACTGAATGCCATCAGCAGAATATGACCGGGGATTCAGAGCAAAAGAATTGGGGAAATTTAAGGAATGTGCCTTCTAGGGCTTAGAAGACCTTCCTACGTGAAATGTGCTTTCCAGGTGATCTGAACACACCCAGAAAAAGTATCTCTTTAATTGGGAAAGTGTTAGATAATCAGCAATAAATTCATTTCCCTAAATTCAGATCCTCTAACCCCAAACCTCAATCCATGAGAAACCCAGTTTTCTTCAGATGGAGCACAATTCTCATTGTTTTGTTCCATACTCATTTTCTTAAACCTTCCTCGTCTTTTCAAATCTTTGTTACCAACCCTCATGGAGGGTTTTTGATGGTTGATCTCCTCAGCCATGTGTTCATTCTTCTTAGTTCTTCCAAAGGAATGATGCACAGGCTCTGGGAACACTTTACTACGTGTGTGACAAGCTCCTCCAGCTGGCCTGGAGGCAGGAAGATGCCTCCCGTAGCTGCGTTCAGCAACCATTTTTCTGCTCATCTGTGGAGTGCATTTGTAATGTGTTTTATTTATTTTGCTTCCTCACATTCCCACCTTCCCAGAGAAGAGGTGAATAAACCACCCGCCTTTCCCCACAAGAAAGTAATTGTTTCACCTTAGGTGGGCCATCTGCTTCTCCTAACAACTCTGCTTTGACTTGAATTGAATACATCTTGTCCCAGGCATTTTGCCAGCTGCGGCTGCAGGAAATGGAGCAACTAAAAGTGGTTTCCTTATGATGTCAGGCTTTTTTTTTTTTTTTTTGAAATGCAACTTATGGAATCAACCTCAAAGAAGTTGTGCATCCATATACATGGGAGCCGTTCACAGAGTGGCAGGAGTCCCAAAGCAAAGCCTAAGTTGTATATGAATTTCTGAAAAGTTAGTCTCATTGTATAAATCTAGCAGTGTGCCTGAGAGAGAGAGAAGATTGAATACTGGCTTAGGACACTACGCTGAAGATTCCAACCCTGAATCCATATCCAATTCATCTGAGTCTTCATCCCTTGGTCCCACTCAACTGGCAGCTTCTGCCTCCCAGTTAGGTTGAGAACAATCCCCCTCACCCAGCAGAGATCAAAGACCTCTTCTTAAGCTCTGAAGATGCTGGAGGGCAGAAAGTGTCAAGACGAACAGTACTGATCCAGAAGACAGCAAATTAAGGGAGGCCGCAATAAATGAAGGGTGTTTTTTGAGCGGGTCATTCAGAGGAGCAAGTCACAAAGACAATAAGCAGCTTTGGCCTGGCAAACATGGGTCTCTCCTGCCAATGAGGGGATTTTCTCCTGCTTTGGCTCAGAGGTAGACTACCCACAAAGGCAATAACATTCGAGTGACTTTAAGAAGTAAAGCAAAATCAGTAGCTGCTTCCAGGCACATAAATCAGCACATAAATATCAAGCCACTTTAGGGATATGAAAGACACAAGAAAAAAGTGGTAGAACTCACAAGACAGAAGAAAGGAACATTCATGTCCTGTTCTACTCCATGTGGGAGATGACTTGGAGACTTTTCGAATTACTCGAGTGATGGGAGCTGGGTGACACTCAGCCGGTGCACACTGGCACAGCTCTTCCTGCAAGTTAAAAGGTAGAAACATGGACCTGATGGTTGGTAAATAGGTTAAGCTCGATCATATGTCACCAAACTCACCCAGTTACCCCTGCATGGGTAGTATCGTGTGGTGTTACTGCAAGTGGATATTAGGGCTTAAGACAGGCGAAGCGTGGCAGCCGAGACACACACAGTGCCTGCCTGCGCCCGGGCCCAGGCAGGCAGCTGTAGAGGGATGAGCTGTGCTTGTGGCCAAGCCGTCGATGAGGACGGAAGCCCTCCGGGTTCAGGCTACGTGAGAACAAAGCAACCAGGACATGCGGGGCCACCAGTCACCCTCCGACTGAAGCGGGTGCTCAATCCCACACCTAATGACACAGAATGGCAGAGAAGTCAGGAGAAATGTTTGGTGAGGTTTCCATTAAAAAATTGCGGCTTAGAGACAATCAGAATTTAGTTTAATGAAAAGTTATCAAAAGACTATGCCAGTAATTTCTAAAAGCCAATAAGGATGTAAAAAGTAAGATGATGATTTGATAAACATTTTACCTCACAAGTCGTATTATACTATAAGTAGTTTCACCATGTATCATTCAATTTGGTTTATTTAGAGAACAGAAATGTTTAAAAAATTTTATTTCTACACTGATTAATAATAGAAATACATTCCAGGGGTTGGGGATTTAGCTCAGTGGTAAAGCGCTTGCCTGGCAAGAACAAGGCCTTGAGTTTGACCCCCAGCACTAAAAAAAGAAAAAAGAGAGAAATACATTCCATTTATTTACAAAATCTATACAGCCACGTCTTAGTTAGCTTTCCTAGAGCCAATGGTTTGTAAGAGAGCAGATTTAATGCAGACATTTATAAGTTACAATATTCACCCATAAGCCAAATACAGGAAGAGTGCCGAATGTCTAGCTATGCACTGGAGACCCAAAAGATCCAGTCAAGGGCCAGGAGCCTACAGCAGTCCCGTGTGTGTCCGTGTCTGCAGATAATGACTAAAGAAATCTCTACTGGAACCAGAATACGATGCTCGCAGCAGAGATGAAGACCAGAGCTCCCCCGAAGCAACAGCAGCCATCCTTCATGACAACAAGGCCCCGAGCTCCTTCCTCGACGAGAACAGAGAACAGCTGAGTTCTCTTCAGGAGAAACAGCCGCAGCAGAGCTCCTCCTGGGAAACAGCGATCTTCTGCTCCTGTTCTGCTTTATGTTGTATCAGTATCTTCAGCCATATACCAACTGCCCAATGTGTCAGACATCGTCCACGGATTGGTCAGTGTTAAAAGAGGGGCTGCGATTCAGCTGATGTGGTTTGAGGTGGCCTCCTACCACTACACCCCACTCTTGGTTGGCTGGATTTCGGAAAACACAGGTTTCCCTTGATTGACAAGTGAAATGTTATTTACTGTTTGCTTCTACAGATGGGCTTACCAGACCTAGTCAAGAAATCTCAGTCATTACTCTTCTCATACTCCCTGCTCTGAAGCTGGAAGGGACAAACTGTGTAAAAACAAAACAAAAACAGAACAAACAAACGAAAAACGATGGCCATTAGGTTTTTAATAACTTTGTCCAAACAGTGACAAGCCAGAAATCCATTCACTCAACAGTTACTGAACACCTACAGTTCTGTCATTTGAAGAGTATTTCCCAAGTGTTGCTTGGAATCCAATCCCTTCAGACATTCAGCTTTCTTAAACAGCTCTGGGACTGGGCCTGTGGCTCAGGGGTAAAGTGTGACATCCTGGGTTCAGTCCCAGCACTACAAAAGAAGAAAAAACATTCAGTGCTAAACAAATTCGACACACTCTAGCTCTTGGAGCTCCACGATGAACCGGCATGTTAAACATCATGATTGGACTGAAAATTTGGGCCTCTCTCTTCATTTCTGCACTTGCTCAAGCCTCCATTTCTCCACATTGTAGGAAATTCAGTGTTGTTTTCTAAAGGATTCCCTATTCCCCAAGTTGAATAGGAATCCTGGGAACTTTGTCTAAAGTGAATAGTCTGGTTTCAGTGTTTCATGTAGAAAGAAATGAACAGTCCACTAAGAGGTCCTGGGATTTGTTGTTGTTGTTTTTATTTTTGCATGGTGCTGTAGACTGAATCCAGGGCACTATGCAGGCTAAGCAGGTGCACACCACTGAGCCGTATGTCCAGCACCCAGTTTCTGGTTTTGCTCATTTCTACAAGGCGTCATCGTCTGGCTCTGAAAGGCTCTAGTGAATCTCTGTCCTGTAGTAAGGGTGTCCCTGTTACTGCAGAACCGTGTGCGGGCTGCAGGGCAGCACTGTGGACAGATGCCCAAGACGACAGCTCATTGGACTCACACAATCAGCTACTGTTCCCTAGACATCCCTGCCGGGCCAAGGGTACCCGGGTATAATTGGGTTTCAGACCACAGCCACAGACACGCACACACAGTACCTAGAACAAGCTGTGCCCTGCAAACCTCGAAGCCCTGGCCCGGACTCGGTCCCTGAGCCAGAATCCCTCTTTCCTTTAGGGGAACCTCAGCCAGAACTATCTCAGCCCTTCAGAAAGTTCTTATTAAGTCAAATCTCAAATGGAGAGAGGATAGAGTCTTGCCAGATGTTTCTGGGAAGTTAAAATACTGTAAGAGAATTGGTTATAAATAGTTTGGCATGGGCCGTTTATCAGATTTCTTCCTGAGAGGTAAACAAAATATGGAAGGCTATGGAACATAGCACTCAACTGCGTGGAAGTTCGTACCTGACAAAGAGAAAGAGGCGGGTAGAAGGAGATTCTTTGAGATTGGAGGCAACTAATGGGGAAGGAGCAATGAAAGATGTAGAAAGGAGATCTGTGTAATAATTTTGTATATTAAAAGGAACATTGATCCTCTCTCTGAGGAACTTCCGGGAAATTTTTTTCCCACTCTGAAGGCTGTCTTCTCACTCTTTGGTTGTTTCTTTTGCTGTGCAGAAGCTTTTTAGTTTGATATGATCCCATTTGTTCATTCTTGGGACTATTTCCTGTGCAACCGAGGATCTGTTAGGAAGTCCTTGCCTGTGCCTATGACGTCAAGAGCTTTGATATTTCGTCTCCCAGTAGGTTTAGTGTTTCTGGTTTAACCTTTAGTTCTTTGATCCATTTTGGTTGTCATTTAGTACACAGTGAGAGATATGGGTCTAGATTCCGTCTTCTTCATGTGGATAGCCAGCTTTCCCACTCATTCCATTTATTAAAGAGACTATCTTTCCTTCATTGTATGTTTTGGGCCCTTTGTTTCTGCATCCTCCATTCTGTTCCATTGATCCTCATGTCTGTCTTTGTATCAGTACCATGTTGCTTTTATCACAATACCCTTGTAATATAACTTCTGGGATGGTGATGCCTCCTGCTTTGTTGGGGCAAACAAAATGAACTTTCCAGAAGACACTGTCCAGAAGAAGTACAAATGGCCAATAAATACATGAAGAAATGATCAACATTACTGGCCATTAGGAAATGTAAATGAAAACAACACTGAGATTCCATCTTACCCCAGAAATAATGCCCAGCATCAAGAAATCAAATGACGACAGATGCCGGAGACGCTGTGGGAGATAAATGTTCTACACCGCTAGTGGGAATGTAAACTGTCCAGTACAAGCACAGTGGAAAACAGTGTAAAGATTCCTTAAATTCCTTAAAGTTGGAAATACCTTCAAAACAGAAACTAGAAATTCCATCTGAGCCGACTATTCTCCTTCTCACATCGTCCCCAAAGAGTTAAAGTGTCATATTGCAGTGATAACATGATACCCATGTTATAGCAGCACAATTCATAACAGCTAAATCTTGGGAGCAGCCTGTATGTTCATGAAAAGATGAACAGATAAACAAATGTGGTATTTACACACAACAGAGCACTACTCTACCATAAAGAAAGATAAACGTGAGTCATTTGTAGGAAAATACATGCATTTTGAGACCATAATGTTAAGTGAAGTAAATCAGACACACGAGCTTAAATATTGCAGGGTTTCTCTTACACTATAAACTCCAAGTATAAAAAAGAACAAAATAAAAGATAGATAATAGCAAGTAGGGAGGTAGCGTTTTCTCGAAGGGGAGGGGACAGAGGAGAGGAGAAGGAAAGGAGAGGGAAAAGAAATTAAAATGTGTCATGTACATATACCAACTCCACCCCAGGAATGTAAACATTATGTACTTCAAAAATGGACAAGAGAAAAGAGGAAAAAGGGAAGGGGCCAGGAAATGGGTGGAGGGAGAGGGAATGAAAAAGGGAATTAAGCTCTATTATGTACTTATGGCAACTCCACACCAGGAATGCAAGCATTATGTACTACATGCACATACTGATAAAAATACGAAATAAAACATCTTTAAAAGCACTATGTTGGTTTAGGTTGAGCTCAGTTATAGAGCATTTATATATATAGCTTGCACAAGGGCCTGGAGCACAAAAAAAGGTAAAGAAAACGAAAAACAGACAGAGAGAGAGAGAAGGCAAAGAAGGAAGGCAGGAACGAAGGAAGGAACGAAGGGAGGAAGGAAGGGAGGAAGGAAGGGAGGAAGGAAGGAAGGGAGGAAGGAAGGAAGGAAGGAAGGAAGGAAGGAAGGGAGGGAAGCATATGAAAATCTACGAGTATGTAATATATCACAGAGAATCAGACTCCAGGAGTTCTCTTCTGAATTCCTTCTTTTAAACTAAAGCCTAAACCCACCCAGATTTCTTGGCAAACCAGCCCTCATATCTCAGTGAGGCAGTCTCCTAATGGAGAAGTTTCAACTTTTTAGGTCAAGAAAGAAAACACCAGCATTTGTTAGAAAATAGTGTTATATGAAGGGCTTCTTTTTTTTTTTTTTTTGGTAGAATTGTTACTGTGCTTTAGATTTTAATGGACATATTTTTACTCTCACTTTAACACATACCTATATCCTATGGAACAACAGGTTATATTTCAATAGGATTGTACTACATGTAACACAAGTCATGTGTCTAGGGATTAAAACATCCAGGGGTGTTTCCATTCCTTCCCCATTCCTTACTATTTCTTGGCATTTCACATGTCCACTGTGATATATATGCACATAAAAAGAGCTAGCTTTAGTTATCTAATACAGTATTGTGTTTATTATTTCAACTTGAAAATGCTTTCATTTGGGTTATCAAATGTGTAATTTTAATGTTTCATTAGTGAGGGAGCAATGAGTGTTCAATTTTTTCAGCTAATTTAACACCAGCAATTTCCCTGTTTGCAATGAAAAAGACTCAGTCCTGTCAGACCACAGGTCTGCTCATATTCCAAAGAACATTAAATTTGATACTGTTAAATTGCCCTGTATTTAAAGTTCTCCACAAGATAGTTATGGGTATTTGTTTATACTGTTATACAAAATGGTATCTGATCTTAAACAAATTTGTTATATGAATGCATTTATTATTTTTAAATAGCTGTATTTGAGAAGCCAAATCAAGCTAGAAGATTACAAATCAACAGTTTCAATTCACCTGAAAAATAAATGCTAAAAATACATTAACCAACTCACTTGAATAGTTATATCCACACAAAACCTGCACACAGGTATTCATAGCATTGTATTAATCAGTTTTCCATTACTGTGACAAATACTTGAGATAAATCAACATAAAAAGGAAGAAAGTTTAGTTTGGCTCTTGGCTTTAGAGGTCTCAGTGCATGCTCCTTTGCTCTTGTTGCTTTCAGCGCATGGCAGCATATACAGCAGGGCAGGAGAATGTGGCAGAGGGGCCTTTTCACTGAATGGTAGTTGAGAAGCCAGAGAGAGAGGACGAGGGGTGTGAGGTGGTATGTGCTTGTAATCCCAGTTACTTGAGGAACTAAGGCAGGAGGATAGCAAGTTAGAGTCTAGACTGGACAAGGTAGTGAGACTCTATCTCAAAATTCAATGAAAGAAAAAGAGAGAGAGAGAGAGAGAAAATAAGAATATGAATGAACAGGAATTAGGAAGGGGCTAGGTCCCAACATCCCCTTCATACTTCCAGTGACCTAACTTCTTTGAAATTAGTCCTCATCTCTTAAAAGATCTACCTTCCAACAGTACCACGGGCTGGGGCTCAAGCCTCTAGCACATACACCTTTGGGAGACATCTCAGATCCAAACTATAACAAGCATCTCTAGTCTTAGCTGCCAAAAACTGTACACAACCACGATTTCCTTATCAGATGGAAGTATAAACAAACCATGGTATATCTACACAATAGAATATTATTCAGTGATTAAAAGAAATAAATTATCTGTGAAAATACATAGATGATTCTTAAATGTATAAGCCTAGGTGTTTGATAACTAAGACATTACAGGAAAAGTAAAACAGGGATATAAAAGCATCAGGGGTTGCCAGAGGGTCAAGGCAGAAGGCAGGGAAGGCTGCACAGGTGATGCACAGGGGAATTTTTAGGGTAGTGAGATTATTCTGTATCGTAATATAATGGTGTGTACATTACTTTACACATCTGTCAAAACCCATAGACTTTGAGCACAAAAATTGAACCTTAATGTATGCAAATTAAAAACTATTATTTAGGAGGTGAAGGTGTCCCAGATAGAATACAGAACATAGCAAAAGAATCTGACTATATTATGAAAGTGTGAAATATCCCCACTTAAAAGTATAGCAGGAGTAAAAGTGCATACCTAGGTAACTTGGGAAATAAATGAAGTTTATAAAGCTAAGGGGAAAAGACGCTCTATACAAGCACTGTGCTCTACTTGACAAAACTGTATACCATGAGGTAGGGGCTAGTAATCCTGATACGGTATACATGTGTAATGAAACTGAACAACTAAGTAAATAGCAGAAGGTAGGAGCCAAGTTTCTCACTGCCAGAGTGGGAGGTTACAGATAAGCAAAGAGGGAAGGCTAGAATGATTTGCTCAGCAATGCATTAGAGTTGAGACATCAGTATAAGTTCAAGTTTATGTTGATATACACACAGATGACCATGTATAGAAATATTTACAGATATTTATACATCCACAAGTTAGTATACCCACATATATTTCCGTGCTCTGTCATCTGAGAGGGCCTAGAAGCTGTGACAAATCAGTAGCAGCGAGCACACCTTGCACCCAGATCTTGGTTTTGAATTCATCCTCCAATGAGAGGAACTAGGGCTCCTTGGAGAAATGGCTAATTCTAGGACCAGAACCAGAAATACACAAGATGAGGGCGGAGTAACTTACACTGGCTGTAGTGGACTTATTATTGTGGGCAGCTTGAGCAGGAACTCCCAGCTGGACTGAGTTGGTGTGGTTTTGGGCATTGAGGATCCACCTGATGATTGTTGCTGACACACCACAAAGGGAGAACGGTAGCAGAAGATAGAGGCCAGCTGTTTCCCAGGAGAAACTCTGCTGTGGCTGTTTCTCCAGAAGGGAACTCGGTGTTCTTGTCACAGAAGGAGCTCAGGGCCTTGCTGTCATCCAGGATGGCTGCTGTTGGCTTTAGGGGAGCCCTGGTCTTCATGTTCCTTGTGAGAGTCATGTCCTGGCTCCAGTATAGATTTCTTCAGCCTTTTAGTGCAGACACGGATGTACATGGGACAGTGCTGTGGGCTCCCAGCCTTGATTGGATCTTTCAGGTCTCCAGTGCATAGGTAGATGTTCTGCACTCCTCCTGCATTTGGCTTGTGTGTGTGAATGTTGTAATGTGTAAATGTCTTGTATTAAATATGCTCTCTTGCAAACCATTGACTCTAAAAAGATAACTAATACAGTGGCAAAAAGCAACACAGTGCTCAAAATCAACAACAAAAATGAAACAGATAACCACAACCTCGACCTTGTTGGGGGTGTGACAAAGAGACACGGGAAGCAAGTGGAACGGCTCCCAACGACCAAAGCTGGCACAACTTGAACAACGACAAATTTGGGGATAACACTGGATTAGAACCCTAAGTATAAAAGAGATGCACCTGAGTACGTACCAATACAAGTAAATAAATGAAGGAGAACAGACAAATCTCCTACGTGGAGGAAATCAACAAAAACATGTGTGGCCACCATGCCCTCCAGGAGATAGAGCATATAGCTCCCTGTTCTGAGGTGTGGACTCTGCATGTGACTTCTGTGAAAGAGGAAAGCAGGAGAAAAAGAGCAAAGGTACAGTGGAGAAACCAGACAGAAACTACCTCAGGTTAAAACCAGCAACGATAAGCCATGTTCACAGTACACACATGACTTGTATGTACACGTAGGATGTGCTGTGATGGAAATCACAACGCTCACTCTATGATCTTTTCAGAAAGACATAGGCCAGGTTTCATCATAAAGCAAGTATTATAGCCGGGAGCGCAGCTCAGTGTAGAACACTCGCCTTGCATATGCGAGTTCAAGTCCCAGCACCCAAGATAGTAAACAAACACATAAGAAAAACAAATATTAAACAAATCTCAGCTTAGAGACATTCTTTAAAATACTTGACCAGTATTCTTCAAAACTGTCCAGGTCATAAAGAAGGAAGGTTTGAGAAATTATCATAGCTAAGAGAAGCCTGAGGGGAAATGACAGCCCAATGCAGCATGCAGGAAGGGACATGCATATGGAAAAAAGATATAGCTGAAAACTAAGTAAAAATTGGTAAAATATAGATGTTAGTTAACAATAATCGTGTTTCAATAGTGATTCTTTAATTATAACAATACACTACACTAATATAAGAATTTATTTAAGAGCAAACTGTATATAGTGCATAGAGGAAGTATCTGTACTAGTTAGCAATATTTCTATAAATACAAAGCTATTCTAAAATAATATTTATTTAAAAAATATATTGAGTATCAGATACTCCTAGAAAGTGGGAAATGGAAGGGGCCATAAAAACCATTCATTAACCCCCTTATTTTATAAAGAGAAAACTGACGATTTACAGTAGGGTTCAATGCCAGGAAAGTTAGTGAGGTTATTTTCAAATGCTTTTCCTTTTTGGCCACTTTTCCTGCCAAAGTTTATTTCCATGTTAATATGATCATTCATTCTAAATATTCCACAGGCTCCTAGAGTTGGACAGCTTTGCTTGACATTCTTCTCTCTTGATGCTCACTTTTCTGACTTCATTTCCACTGTACTTAAAGCTCATGTGCCTCTGGTGGTCATGACCTCCATGTCTGAAGTCCCTAAGAAGGCCCTCACTCCTACGGGGTGTCAGGTAACTAAAAGTCTTTGATCCAAGAAGTCTCTCCCTGTTACCGCATCATAGCCAGGGCTGCCCACTCTGGAAGCCTGGCAGCTCCCCGGTGCATTACACCACTGAATCTGCATTTCAATACAAATGCCCCCCAAAAGCGTTTCTCTTCCCATAGTTGTAGCAGCATCAGCTCAACATCTTGCCCTACCAGCTACTTGGTAATTCTGCTTTTCCCTCAAGGGCCTCACTGGAGACTCCTCGGTGCAGTCTGTTTTCATAAGTTTGACTTCAGTGGCATAAAGCTAAGTTTGGGTAATAGAGGTGATGTTGTTCAACCCAGTTGCAAAAGCCATTCTAAGCAAAAATATTCCAGTCTCAGTGGAAACCTTCAGGGAAATGTTTAAATAGTTTTAATCAGAAAGAAAACTCTTACAGAATTCAAAAATAATTAAGTTAATAAAACATCTTGTTTCTTTTTAAGTGACAAAAGATTATAGGGTAGTTTCAAAAGGTAATTTTTTTCTCTACCTCATTATTATTTCAACAAACAGATTGTGAATTAGCTTTCAATTTGTGTAATTATTTTGAAACTCCTACTGTCAGATACTCACATAAACCAAGTCCTACCTCCCTCCCGGGAGGATCTGAACTGTGAAGTCTGAAAGCAGCAGCTGCTTTCCCCCTATTGCCAGCCTCAGTGATTCCAGAAGGACCTCAGCCTGAGGGAAATGAGAGAAGCAGGTCAAGTAGAGAACGGAGAAGCAGCAGATTCTAAATCAGGGGATATGCGTGAGCTCCCAGGTAGAAATCACGGGAAGAGTTTATGTGTGTTCCCATTCTTTTTTTTACGAGCTTAAGATTTCTGATGTTTGAAATTGTTTATATCTAAGATTATCTCCTGAGAATTCATCTGGCTAGAAGGATTTTGTTTTTAATAAAATTAAAATTAGATCAGTTTCCAAATTTAATACCAAAATTTTGGATACAGTTGTTTAAGTTCAATAAGCAATGTTTTGGGTTTTCTATTTGTAACAAATCTGACTGGATCTAAAAATGACAACATATATCTATACAAATAAAACAGACAGACATACACATGCCATTACATAGAAATATAGCAGATATATTCTCTAAAAATCTAGACAGTACGTGTGGATGGCCTTATTTAAAATGTATGTCTGAGGTCCCTTCAGATGTTCACTTTGAAAAGCTCCGAAGGGAGCAACATAAGGTTCAGCAAGAGATCTGAGTAATAGTCCATTAGGAGAGAAAACAAAATGCCATGACATCCTGTATACAAGACAACAAATAGTGGTTTCAAACTTGAGCCCCAAATGAAGTCACTGGGAGTGACATCCAGTGGCAGGCATCTGCAGTTCCAATTCCATCGCTTCTCAAAGTGGACAACTCTGTGTAATGACATGAGGATGAAGAACAGCTAGCTTTCAAAATTTTAACAATGCTCATTAATTCTCCCCAGGAAAAATGGGAAGTCCAGCTAGTAGAAAAATGGAAAGTTCAGCTAGTAATAAATAACAAATAAATGTTTGACAACACTACAGACTAGGAAACCAGGGTCCGAATGTGTTTTTTCAGGGAACACTTTCCTAGGTGACAAACACGATCCAGAGACACCACGGGGGCTGCTGTGTACCACACAAAGCCACATGCAGGAAACACAAGGCTAGCACACTGGATGGATTTGTGTATTGCTACACATGAAAATGTAGATTCTGAAACGTGGAGTCTAAACATCAGCCCGATAGAGGTAATAAAAAAAAATTAGAAGCATAGAGAAATAAAACAAAGAGGAAAGAGAGGATCCACCTGCTGTGAATATCCATTTGGCTTGGCATCATATTTCCGGTCTAGACCTATGTGAAGTAAATAAGATGGGTAGCTATTGTCGGGTAGCTATACCCACAATATTAAGATGGGTAGCTATACTCACACTATTTCTGGACATTTAAATCATACTAAAAAATTAACCCCATCAGGTTGGGGGTTTAGCTCAGTGGAGGCTTGCCTTGCAAGCACAAGGCCCTGAGTTCAATCCCCAGCACCAAAAAAAAAAAAAAAAAAAAAAAAAAATTAACCCCTTCTACAATGCGATCTTTAGTAAAGATCACAGGAAACTTGTTTATGAATACACAAAGGACGTGCAAGGTCAGTTGCCCATATAAGTCTCTTTTCCTCTGAAGTCCGTGCCAATAGCTCCAGCTTCCCTGCAATAGAGACCAGGCAGAGATTTGATCACTCTCAGGGCTGGTAAGTGTTTCTGATTTTGTTGACCTTCATTCACATTGCTCATATCAATGTAGGCACGTATGGCTTCCCCCAAACTGCCATCGGGGCCTCCTCCTCACCTCCATTCTTCCTTGGACTTCCGTGACAACACTGTCCTAGTCTTCCCACTACTTGTTTGGCTACTTCTTGTCATTTTCCTCCCCAACTATGTATTTGTCCCTTAAATGTTGGAGATCGCTAAGATTTTGACTCAACCTTATTCTCTTCTCTATAGTCTATTATGAGAAGTACTACAGCGTAATTGTGAAAAGCAAAGACACCAGAATTACACTGGTCTTGCCTTTTTCTGGATGTGTATATGATCTTGGACAGGTTACCTAATATCTCTGATGTCTCCTCACTTATAAAGTAGAATAACAGTACTGTTTTCAGAGGGTGATAAGGAGCAATAAATGAGTTCAGACGTGTCAAGAGGGTGGCAAACAGTAACAGCACAGTAACTTTAAAGGGGCATAGCTGTAGCTTCTGCCGTCATTTAATTAAATAACTCTATTATTGCTTAGTTGGCATTTGGTACTTAGTTGATGAGTTAGTGAGCTCTAAGTCTCTAGACCAGCCCTTTTCCTGAGCTCCAGGTCCGTTTAACCAGTTTCCTACCAAACATTTTCAATTGTATCGAGGTCTCCTTAAATTCAGTGTTCAGCTGAATTTTCTCTTCTCACTCCGGCTCCAGCCAAAACATTTATATTATTTTTCCTTTTTGAATAACAGCTCTTTCTTTTGTATTCCCTCTCTAGATAAATACCAGCACCATCCATCCAAGAGGCCAAGCTTCTGAAAGTCGATAAAGTCTCCTGCCCCACACTGAACTACCTCTGCCCCAAACATGACCTAACTTCGTGACGGCAAGCCTTTTAGAGATCAAGTGCTCAAACCCACTTGTTTATCTCAAAGTGCTAACACTGCAATTAAACCTGAATACTGAGGTTTTAGTTTAGAAAAAACAATTGTCATCCAGTGCTCGGCTGCTGAGGTGACTCGGCTCACCCGCCCACAGAGAGGGCTCCATGCGGTAGGCCCCCATCACTGACCTAAGGGTCACCAACCCCCTTCGGTTTTGCCTTCTAATTATCTTCCCATGTGGATTACTACAAAGTCCCACTTCTCTCTGTTTCTGGTCTCTTTACTCCCATATCATCCTTCTTTCACACTGAGTTCAGGGGGTTTATTCTTTTTAATATGTTCTTATTGTCCTCCTAGTCACTTTAGGGATAATATCTCAGACTTTTAGCATGGCGTATGAAATACTTCATCCGCTTGCTTCTATCTCATTTAATCTCCCACATCTCTGGCTCTAGCCATATGAAAGTACCTGTAAAGCCCCAAGTTGTCATCTTCTCCTTCATCTTCACGCTTTTGTTAATATAACCTGGGACTGCCCTTTTCTCCATTCTCGTCTAGATAATTCCAGCTCTCATATATTTCTAGTTCCTATAATACTAGTCCTACTTGAATGTTAAAAACTAAACAAAAAGATAGTAAAGCAGATGCTAGAGCTCTAGTACTGTCTGTTCAAAGTAGAGTGGAATTCCTTTGGGCCTTTATTTCTGAGCCATAGAATAGATTTCACTTTTAGTCATTTGTTTTTGCTTTCCACAGGGTGAGAAGCTGGGGGGATGGAATATGAATTGGGATATCTCTTCTAAGACAATGTTATAAGATATCTAGAGGGTGAGGAAAACTTGACAAACGAAAAAATACAGACTGTGAAATGGGAAGAAGTGCTCAGTCATCTTCCCAAATAATGTCGACCGTTCGCCTGCTCTTCTCTTCCCTCCCCTTTGCCCGTGTACACACAAACTCCTCTTAAGGTAAAAATCACTCTGTGTTGCTTTTAATCCCTCAGGTTTCATATTTTATTGCTCTGAGAGTCTGTTTCCCTGAGGTTCCTGTATGGACCAGTTATTCCCATTAAAGAAGCTGGTTCATTCTTGCCTGGTTTGGAAGATCCCACGGGAGGCAGTTCTTGGAGCGTGTCTCCGTGCACTCCCCTCCTCCTCCCCGTCCTGGCTGGAGTGGCGATTCTGTCAGAGACAAGGCACACAAAGGTTCCTTTGTAAAGAACCGCCTTCTAGCACCTCCTCTCTTCTGTTTGCCCAAATCCATCCAGTCAGTTGGAGCATTTAAGAAAATTCTTCTGCCAACAAGACCCAAAGGAAAGAAGAAGAAAACGGTATGTAATTTTTTTTTCTGTAAAAAACATTTCATGTCTTGTAGTATGCTCCAAAGTACTGCTATAGATTAGAACTGAAATGTATGTGTGTGATGAATTAAAAAGGAAAGACAAAGAGATCCTGAGGAAATGGTACATGCACTTGGAAAAAGATGATGCTTCTTGGGATAAAGGAAAAGAATCAGAAGAGGATAGAAAATGTATATTCCTTGACAAGAAAGTTGTTTACTCATAGGTTTAAGAAAAAGCAGATTCCTCACCGTTATTCATTTAATATATGAACCCACTCTGAATCTAGTCCCACACAAGATTTATCCTACCCCTCAGAATTATGTGTGGGTGATAAAGTAGATCAGATTGTTTTAAATGCAATAGCTATATCTCTCAATTACCTAATCTACATGAAGTTAATTGCAATGTCTAATAAAGCAAATGTTTATGCTTTAAAAAATCCTGATTCCTGAAAAGAACCTGGTATAAATATATGATACAAAGAGGGAATTCATTGAATTCATCCTTGGTGCTCCTAACATGGAACACAACACAGTGTCTGTATTGCTGAGATAAAGAGAATACTTTTTCCCTTTGGGGCTTAGAAATAGTCCTCTTTAAAATTTCTTAACTCAGTTATACAAGCTATAAAAAATTTTTTTTGTTCCTCTTCTCCTGTGATAATGATTTACTGTAGCTAAGAAGACAATTAAGAAGATGTAAGACTGGATATTGATACCATCTTCTAGCAAGCTCTGAGAGGCGTGAAACCAGATCGCCTTTAGGGAGCATGTAGACTTAATTTTTCTACAGATGTTGGTATCTTGAGTATTTAGACACTATGTCTGCTATAAGGATCTTTGAAAGGCATATCCACTCCCTAATAGCACTTCTGTCCCTCTATGTAAACCTTGAGAAATTTCACATCAGATCTTGGTAATTTTAGCACAAACCTCTTCTAAGATCATTAATAAGAAAAAGAGAATTTTCAAACTGTGATTTTCATCATCCAAAAGAGACGAATGGGAAACATTACAGCCTGGGCAGCAATTTTAATCTTTCCCAACTATCCTTTCAATATTTCAAATGTCAAGTTTGGGGCTAGAGTTTTCATTTGTCTTTGCAGCTTTGTTGCTCTATTGATGTTTGTTCAGAGAAATCTGAAAATGGACTGCTCCTTCAGTCTAATTCATCAACTCTGCTTCATTCCACTGCTCTGAATACCATTTCCCAGAACTGACATCAACCGCCTGTTTGAGTACTGCACCATAAATGTCTGAATGCTTAAACTACACAGCCTGTTAGTTTTGGCCATTTGAAGGGATAATTTTTCTTTTTTAAGTTTCCATTTAACTCTAGTCACTCAAAAGCTTGCTGGTGCAAACTACCATCACAGAGTCTAAATATGCAAGTCCCTAGTACATGATGGTGGTGATGATTTATTGCTCAATTGGGAATGTCTTGCTCGTAATTTTGATCCCTTGCATTTTTTTTAATTATGCCAATACTGGGATATGAATGGTATCATACAACATCGGGAACAATGTTAATTATAAAAATTGAATTAAAAACTAATACACAATCAATTCAGGTTCTCTTGCTTATTCCTTCAGATCTTCAGTTTTTCATTTTGTTTTCTTTTGTAATCTGGCTGTAGTCCAGGGAGAATTTTAAGTACACATACCTCAACTGAAGGAGGGAAAAAAAAAAAAAAAAGAGTAATTTGCTTCAAATTGGCCGGCCCTTTCACTCTGGTTGGCACTTCAAAATACATGGGTGCTATGGCTTGCCAAAGATTAAGGTTGGTGTCTTTTAGTGAAAATAAATGAATAAATAGAATAAAAACAGTGAAATCCAATTTATCCCAGGAACATAGTGGCTCAGAGATTTTTCCATTTGTTAAGCAAGAGTTAAAGCTATTTATCTACACTTATGGAAGAAGAGAAGGTTTCAGTTAAAACATGTAATTCATAAAGTGTTTAAAAAAGGCCTCTTGTAAGTGCTTGCCAGGTGTGGAACTTTCCATCGTTGCCTGAGACTAAGGCTGTGGCAGAAAGTCTGCTTTCTGCTCTGGCGAGGATGTGAGACACATGGTACGGCAACATACCCGCTTTTCCAGCAACTATTTGTTCATTCTTTCAGTTAATGCTTCTGAACACTTACTGTGAGGCCGGCATCAGAGCGGGTGCCGAGAGATTAAAACAGAAGCGTTACAATCCTTGCCTTCATGATGCTAGCACGTCTACCGGCCCTCTGAGTACTGCACCACCCAACCACCGTCCTTTGCTTTGTCTCCTCTTGGTCAACACTCACTCTCCTGGTAGGCCCAAAGCTGTAGATACTATCAGTAACTATCTTGCTTGTTATCAAAGTTCTACTTCTGGCTCTAATTCTCAGATTCATCATCTTCAACTGCTAAGTTACTCAACATCTTCACCTGGTTCTCTAATAGGCATTTCAAACTTAACTATCCCAAAAACGTACGCTTAAATTCCCCCCAAATGGGCTACTTCCAGTTCTTTCTCAGTTCACTAAACAGTAATACCATTCAGGCCAGAAACCTAAGAGTCATACTTCTTATTTTCCCTCTTGTCATATCTTTCATCAATCTCACAAAAAAAGCTTCTTGTTTTCTACTTCTAGTGTCTTGCCCACCACAACATAAATCTTTCTCTTAAATACATAATTTATATCATGCTACTATCCTGTCTAAGTCTTCCAGTGCTTTCCGAAAACATTCAACAAAACTTAATATGTTCTATAGGACCTTCCATGATTGTTTGAAATCTTCCTTCCTGACTATAAAATCACAAAATGATAATTTCACGAAACGGTTATTTAGCTTTTAGTGAATTTCCTACTCCTCCACATCCACTTGTAGCCATATTCTCCACATGGTTAGGTGACATATATCACACTGCCAACGAAAAGGCATTACTTAGTTAAACTCATGGTTCTTATGGTACAGATGATACATAAGTGCTATGGAAACAGGGCAAAGGAGCTATAAGAGTGGTATTGACCAGAGCAGGGGAGGCGTCTTAGAATACAGGAGTTTGAGGTTTGTCTCTATTGGGTACTTTGGTCAGCAATTAACACATAAGAGGGAACAACAACTTAAAGACACATGAATAGAATTAAAGGGATGACTGGTCTACCTGTATTAACAGTAGTAGATGACAGGTATGAAGAAGTAGACGAAAGGTCTCAAGAATAGCTCTAAGACGTTTACACAGTCTCTTAGATAACACAAAGCCTAACAGGCCTTTGCTCAAGACAAAAGTGGTTTTGGAGAATCACTCATTCAATGTGACAAATATGAGCCAAGCATCATACTAGCCATCTAGTGGGTGGTAGTAAACAAAATAGACGGCTCCACGCAGCTTTCAGTCTAATGAGGAAATTCACAAATGCATCCTTTAAATAGTGATAAATAACATTAAGGGAAAGAGGGGGGTACTACGAGAGAGTCAGGTTGAAACTTTTCAGGTGGGAAGGCTTTGAAGGACTACCATTAAAACGGAGACTTGAAAGTCGAAGAGAAGCCAACCAAATAAAAAGCACTCCTGGTAGAGAGGACAACATAACGGGAAAGGAAAGATTTCCTTTAATTGTAAGGAAATACCCTTTCAATCTTTATTGTAATTTTTTTCTTTAAGATTGGTGAAATGAGATATTTTCTAACAAAATAGAAATCAGCAAAATTAACCCAAGGTAGAAAAGTATGTAGTATCTGGGATTATATTTATTCTAAAAATTATTCATTATTTATCCGAAATTGAACTATAACTGGATATGTTACATTTTATCTGGCAACCTTACATTTTAACAATGCTAATGTTGTTGTCCGAGGAGATACCATGTATGTTTAGAGACACAGGACCACTCAGGGAGTGTGGTATATGGACTTTGAATTCATCTACTTTTATGTGGCAGGGTGTAATGGAGATGCTCTGAGGAATAAATCTCAGTTAGTACCAAATTGGACATGAGTTTCTGAGCTTTCCATTCACTTATCCCTTCCATTTATTCTCATTACTTTACAATCCTATAGTTCCTTTCCCAATCTCCTTCAGTGGTTGGTAATCTCTTTCTCTGATTTATCTTCCACACAATCCATAAATGTTTGGATTTCCTTGTATTCTGTCCCTGACCATCTCATTTTCTCCTTTATAACACCTTCGTCTATGCATACCAAAGCAAAACAAGCAACCCAAATACATCAAAATGTTAGCAATGGTCTTTTCTGTACTAGAACTCTATTTGAATTTTATTTTATCTATGCTTTTCTATATTCTTCATGTATCTACCATGAATATGTATGAGGGTTTCTTTTTTTTTTTTTAAAGGAAATGTGTTTTTGGTTTTTTTTTTTTTTTTAAAGCCAATCAACTATATGGGTCTAATAAGAAAGCAAGCTTACACAGTCAACAGTCATGAAATGAACTCAGGCACAAACTCCACCTACACGTGGGTAAGAAGGGTAGTAAAAGGCCGAGCTGGCTAAGTACATGACCTTATCCAAAAGCCACATGAGTAAGACAAAACTGAACTAGAAATAAGAATATGATTACAGAGTTAAAAAAAAAACTAGGAAGATCAAAGCTGTAATATATATGAAAAAGCCAAAGATCTAAAATAATATAAAAATTATTCAAAGACATTAGGCAAAAAGATGAAAAAGATCTTATTGTTTTCTTCCCCAACCAACCCTCAAACTTTTGAGAAGAACCTAGTAAGAGATTAAAGGCAGATGGTACTTGCTGAACATTGTGCTAAGTGTACGCCACATATAAACGTATATTTTTTTTAAGTCAAGTATGACCAGAGTGAATGCTATTGTGATTTTTTAAAAAAGGAAAATGAGAATTGGGAAATAAATTGCAAAGCCAGACTATTAACTACAAACTAATTATTAAAATAATAGTGCCTGCTGACAAGTAAATTTAACAGCTCACTAACCTCTTCAAGTAACAAATAGTTTTCTGCAACTATATAATCGAGTTTAGCAATCTGCCTTCCCTGATTTCAAGCACTTAGAAATTAGGATAAATTATTATTCATTCACTAACGTGCTAGCCACTGTTTCTAGTGCTTGGGATACACATAAGGCACAAAACCATTGACTTCCTGGAGCTTACATTTAAGTCGGGAAAATGTAATAAGAAAATTTCATAACAATTTAGGTAGTTATATTGTATATTAAGTCCACTGTAATGGCTTTAGATTTTACTCTAAGAAACAGTTGTTAATGGAAGAAGCTACATTTATTTATTGGTTTTTATTTTTCTGCATCTGTTTAGTATGAACATGGCCTTGCACAAAGGGAACACTGAAAGATGTCTGTTAAGTTGAACCAGACAAACGAGCTTGCTCATGTTTTCCTGTCTTTGATGTAACTATTTAATTGAGGCCCACACTAGTGCTCTTCCCTGATGTCCTCATATCCTCGATTCCAGCTGTACTTCCTGGAATATCTTTGCCAGCTTGGGCTTCGTTTGGGAAGAAGGAGCCTAAATCATCTGAAGGAGCAAATAAAGAGTTGGGCCTAAAGATAAGAGAATGATTCTAGGTTGTATTTTAGCAGCTTCTTTATCTAGAACAAAATAAACAAGATTTATATCAGAAGTAGCCTGAATAGCAAACAATAATGGGTCCTACTTGTACTTTGGGACCCACAGTTCAATTTGGGAAGAGGAATAGAAGAAAAAAAGAAACATAATTTTGAGAATTTAACATAAGCATTGAAATTTCCAGGATAGGACACAGCTGATTTTTAGGATTTGCAAGATTTGGCTGTTTTGTTCGTATTCCTCTAAAAACAGCTATCCATAGTAAAAATGATGCAGAACATTTCGTTTCTACCCAATATGGAGTAACGGAATCCAGACTTACCTGCTTCCTTGAAACAACAAAAATACAAGCTATATGAAACATTTGTCAGGGTAATGGACTTCAATAATGATATAGATCCCTGAGCGATGCGAAGGGAAAGTGAACAGCCCAATCTGCTGCCTTGACAGAATTTCCATGCTGCAACACAGAGAAATGGAATGCAGACCGAGTCCAACAGACTCCCTGAGTTGAAGAGATATAGCTGAGAGACAGCGAGACCAAGAGTTCACAGAACACAGAACCAGAGAGAAGACAGATGCACACAGATGGAAAGAGAAATCTGGAGGTCTGGAGAAGGCCCCACTCAAGTATTCAAGAGAAAACTTATCAGCATATGCAAATAAGGAAACTATCCAAGGTCAGAGGGACAAAAAAGTCCAAAAGGATTAGAAAACAGAGTGCCTGCCTGCTCACACAAGACTACGAATAGTCAGAGCCAAAAAAACAAATCCCTACTATTTCATGGGTCATGGGTAGAATACTCAGTAAGGTCTGGTCTTTGGAGTAGGAGATAATTAGCCCTAGACTGAACACTGTTCTGGAACCACCTATCATAAAAACAAGACATGAGAGAGCAAAACTGTTTTCAAGTAATTTAGCTGCTTCCCAATATGAAGAATAAAAATGTAAAAGTATAAAAATATATCACATCAAATAAGAAAAATTTCCATGTTTGGCATTCAAAGAAGCAATAAAGCATAACTCAAAGGTGAATAATCAATTGAAACCAAATCAGTATTTCTGATACAAACATTAGAATTAGCAGATAAGACATTCAAACAGATACATCTTCAAGATAGTGAAAGAAAAAAAAAATTGCCAACCTATCATACTATAACCAGGATATATATATCATTCAAAAACAAAGGTGAAACACAGACTTTTTTGAACTCATTAAAGCTGAAAGAACTAGTCACCAGAAAATATGCACTAAAAGAATATTAAAGAATGGCTTTTAGGCATAGAGAATAATGATACTAGATGGAATTGTGGATCTACACAGAGGAATGAAAAGTACTGGAAACGGAATCTGTTATGTGGATAGATGTATAAAATTTTTCTTATTATTTAAATTCCTAAAATAGAATACTCTAGTTAAAAATAGTTACAATATATTATGAGGCTTATATATATATGTATATATATTTACACATATATGTATACATGTAAATACATATACACATATATTCATACATATAGGTGTGTATATATGTATACATACATGTATATATGTCTACTTACATATGTATATATTTATACATATATGTATATTTATATGTATATATTTACTTATATACACATATGAATATATGCACATATGTATACTTATATGTATATATAATTACTTATATACACATATGTATATATGTAATACACATATGTAATACATATGTGTATATATGTAATACATATGTGTATATATGTAATACATACACAAAAATTGTAGAAGGAACATTTTCAAACTCATTTCATTGGGGCAGCATTACCCTAATACCAAAACCAGACAAAGGCACTACAAGAAAATTATAGGCTATTATCCTTAATAAACATGTATATATACATATGCCATTATGTATATATACATGTATATATACATATAGTATATATATTTACTTATATATGTATATATATTTATACATATATGTATACTTATATGTATATATTATACTTATAATGTATACATATTTATACATATATGTATACATGTATATATGTATACATGCATAACAAAAATAGCATGAAGTTTAGGAGGTCAGAAATAGAAGAATACTAATGTAAAGTTTTCATACTTTATATAAAGTGGCATAATGTCACTTGAGAGAGACACCAATAAAAATATATACCAAAATATATATTGGTAAAATATATATTTACCAAAAATCCTAAAGTAACCACTAAAATAACAAAACAAAGAATGACAGTCTAGAGGGAGGGGAAGTAGAGAAGAGAATGGAGAAGTAAAGAGAATTAAGATGTGTTATGTACACGTATACCAACTCCCCATGAGGAATGTAATCATTATGTACTACAAATGTATGAACAAAAATTTTAAAAACAGTTACAGTATAAAAGGTAACAAAAGAGGTAATATGAAAGCATAAAAATATGTCAATTATTCAAGAACACAGAAAGATGGGAGAGGGAACAAAGAACAGGTAGGCAAACAAAACAAATTGAAAGAGGATAGATTTAAACCTAACCTTGCAAAAAATTACATTAAATCTAAATGGTCTAAAACACTCCACTTTATCTTTCTCAAATGGGACTAGGAAAGAAAAAGAGAAAAAGTTCAAATAAAACCTTAAAAAGACATTACAACCAAGGCCATAGAAATAAAAAGGATTATAAGAAATTATATGCCAACAAACTGGATAAATTAAAATAAATAAGTAAATTTCTAAAAATATCCAATTTACCAAGACTGAATCATGGAGAACCAGTCCAAACACAATTACAACTAGTAAGAAGACTGAATTAATAATTGAAAACCCTCCAACAAAGAAAAGCCCAGGTTTCACTGGCAAATACTACCAAACATTTCAAGAGTTAATGTCAATCTTCACTCTTCCAAAAAATTGAAGAAGGAACATTTCCAAACTCATTTCATGGGGGCAGCATTACCCTAATACCAAAACCAGACAAAGGCACTACAAGAAAATTATAGGCTACTATCCTTAATAAACATAGCTCTAAAAATCTCAATAAAATATTAGCAAACTGAATTCAGCAGCACGTTAAAAGAATCGTACACCATGACCAAATGGGATTTATCCCTGGAATTAAAGAGTGGTTCGACATATGTAAATCAATTAATGTGACACTCTAAACTAATACAATGAAGGCTGAAAGTCACATGATTGTCTCAATAGAAGGAGAGAAACAAGGTGGTACTGATGGGGGCAACAGCAAACATGTTTGCTTTTGTCCTACTCCTTCTTTCAGTACTTCTCTTATTTTTTGACCTTTTTTCCTTCCTATTATTTTTTTTTCCTCTCTTCTTCATTTTCTAACCTCCTTGTCTTCCTCTTCCTCCTCTTTACCTATCATATAGCACATATGTGTGCTGTATATGTGCATTAGAGAATAAGAATTAACCAGTGCTATAATTTAAACAGTACCTACCACTTCAGGGCATGTTAGTGTAAACCTAAACATAATTGGGCTTAGAGGATCCAAACAAAACTTATTACAAACACGTTCACCAATTCTGACCGTCTTACTGCCTCCCTCAGTCCCTAAATACACTTCCACCTATCTACACGCCTCTTCCTGCCTCTATGAAACCCCCTCAATACTAATGCTTTACTCCAAGAATAAAAATAATTCCAACAGAGTCCAACCTGTCTTTTTCACTATAGATAGTTTTCTTCCCTCTCTTCCCACTGACTTAGCCCCTTCCTTTTCTCTTTCCTTTCTCCTCCTCCCACCTTCCACATCCCATAAAAACTGCAAAAATAGCAATATAATATTTTAGTCTGTCAGGGACACTGAAAAAAGGATGAAATTATTAAAACAAGTTTTAATGTTCATGACCAACTTATGGTTGCATCACTTGATGCTGTTATAACCAGTAAAATTATCTCCTTTACAACATAGAGTCGGGGTCTGACCCAATTAAATTGAATAGATTGAGGGGTAAACCATACCCCTTGACAAATAAAGCCAAGAACACATTACTGGAAAACAGAACCTAATTAAAGACATCTTCATACCAAAAAGAAATTTCCTTCACTCTATTTGACCTCAACACTCAATGCACGTGCATACGCATGCACACACACACACACACACACACACACGCACATACACACACAGAGGAAAATGAAAAAACAAGGCAATGAAATGCCTGCAAAGATTCCTAACTGTCTCCGCACACATCAAAGGGGCACTAATGAAGAGCAAATCAGACACCAAATAGCTGAGCTGCACAAAATGATTAGAGGAAGCAAAGAAACTTGGCAAGCTCAAAGATGACATAACCCAAAAGATAGTGGAACTAACAAACAAACTGACCAATGTGGTTACAGAAGAAACAAACAAAACATTAGAAGAACTGACCAAAACTATTCAAAACATGAATAACAAATATACCCAAAAAATAAACTCCAAGAAAAGGGACCAAACAGAAATTTCAGAGAAAAAAGTTCTAGTGCATACCTGGACAGCAGAAATGACCAAAGTGAGGAAAGAAACCAAGACCTCAAGGCAAAAAGTAGAAAGACATGATCATATACTCTGATAAAAGCAAAGATATTAAATGTAGAAATAATAGTCTTTTGGGGGGCCACTAGGGATTGAACTCAGGGCCTTGTGCTTGCTAGGCAAGTGCTCTACCGCTGAGCTAAATCCCCAACCCTGAAACAGTAAGTCTTTTTGACATGGTGCCAAAACTACTGGACACACACATAGGAAAAAACCCAAAAGATCTTCAATCCATGCAATACACTATATAAAGTAATTAATTAAAATGATCTTTTTTTGTCTGTACATTTTGTTACAGAACCCCAATGTCTTTTATACAGTATACCCTGTTTATGCAGCACAGTAATGTTGGCTGATTGTACTGTGTAGTACAGTACTATAGTTTTATGTACTGTCATACATCACAGTCCTGCATGTAAGAGTTATGCAAAGAAAAGCAGTCATCAAGTTGGAGTTTCCTTTGACCATTTCTTTGTCCTGAATATGTAATGTACATATCATATACAATTCCTCATTTAGTGACCAATTCGGTTAAGGACCTAGTCACAGGAACGTAGCTTGGTCATTAAACGAAGAATGTCTATATTCCACACTGAAGTATTTACTCAAAAGTAACCCTAAGGACAAAGAGGTGTAATAGATATTATATAAAAGGAGGATGGTGTGCAGAGGAGAGGAGTACTAGAAGGAAAGAAGGGGAAAAGCAGAAAGGCAACAGGGGAGAGAGGGGAATGGGAAAATATGGAAAATGATGAATGAACCTGCTGTAAATAGGGAGGGAGGGTGCAGAGGGGAGGGGGGAGAGGGGGGAGAACCA
>PVJO010019085.1:0-35152 GCA_004026905.1 Hystrix cristata | reverse complement strand
AAACTACAGTCATTTGTATGTAAATGGATGTTCCTTGAGAACATACTATTAAGTGAAATAAATCAGACACTTATTAGTACACATCGAATTGTTTCTCTGATATGAGAAACCATAAGTGTAAATAAGGACAAAGGGGTAGAATAGATATTATGTTTTAAAAAAAAAAGAGATAGTATTCAAAAGAGAGAACTAGATAGGGAAAAGGGGATAAAGAAGAAGGTTAAAAGAAAAGTAAGATGAAAGGGGAAAAAATGGTAAAGTGTAGCTACACTTGTTGCAAATAGGGAGGGGTGGGTGAATGGAAGGGAGGGGAGGGGAAGGGGGGAAGAGTGGGAGAAAACCAAGATGTATCATGTACAGGTACAAAATAACCATGTTGATTATGATCATTATGTATACAATGTACCAATACATGTTCTTGGTAAAAATAAAAAATTAAAAAAAAAAAGAACTGGATTAGGCCTTTGATTTAATTACTGAAAAAAAGTATAGCAAATTCTGTTATATATTCTGATCACCAATCATTTCTAACCCGGCCTAGTCAGAAACACTAACGGCTATAAAATTCAGTGCCCCCCTGGGAAAACCAACTTCCAGCTCCCAGGACCTTCCCAAGGCCACAGTGCTCACAGCTATAAGATAGCGAAGGACCATACATCACATGGGGTGCCTGTCAACAGGAAAGGGCAGTCCAGTTCCTCTGGCCCTGGACACTCCCCAAGGCCCACAGGCTCAAGATAAGGAAGAACAAAGAAATACCTTAATCTGCAAAGATTTCACAGGCCAGTCAGTGGCCACAGCCCCTTTCCGCCATAAACCATATATAAACCTTAAGCCCTTTTGTTCATAGAGTTTCTCCTTTGGTCCTGAGTAGTCTGCCCTCTGGCTGGGTTTACTCTGTAAGTAAAGGCTGCTTGTTGCTGTTCTGAGGTCGAGTCTCATTCTTCCTCTGGCTCAAATTATTACTAAATTCTAGTCTCAGAAGCTCCAAGTGACTGTGTAGCTGATAAAGAAGCACCTAAAAACTTTTCCCATATTCTGTTCTTTCTGAAAAAAAATTCCTGTGGTCAAAGACCACCCGTGTACATCTTGTGCCCATTTGTACCCATGTTTATCTTGTATATTTTAAGGGAAACTGGAGCCTCATTTATCTTACACATACAAATATTGTCTCCTCCTGTTACTTATGCCGTCCAAATTCAAGTAAAGTCATTTTAGGTTTATATGAAAATTATAGATTTTGTTTTTTAAGTTTGTAGGGCCATTTTAAATTTGGGAAACCAAAAATGTTGCGTTTTCACCTCTGTAACAACAGACACTGCTAATTGGTTAAGGGTCTTTCTCCAGAAAGCCAGTTTCAGGTTCAGAATCTCTCTCAAGATAGTGTCTAATCAATGACCTGCCCCAGGCGACAAACTGAAACCCACTTGCCGGCTTCTCTTAAATCATTTCATCCAAGCCAGACTGTCATAAAAGCACAACTCTCATCAGTGACTGAGGACTCGTGTCTAAATCAGAGTGATGCTTTTCACAGGGGTCTCATCTATTCTCCAAATGGGAATAACAACATCCACCTCAGTCATTTTCGGAAGACTTAATATCTGTGAAACTATTTTGTAAACAGAAATTCAACGTATAAATGTAAGCTGTTGATGTCAGTAAAGCTGAGCAAATGGATCCCTACAAACACTGAATACAGAAGTTGGGCTCAAACTCCGATCTATCTACTTCTAAACTGAAGTTTAGTCCCTTTCTCCAAACATAGAAATGCCTAACAATTTCCAAACCTAGGACTGCTATTTGCATCAGCATAGAAGACTATACATTTTTCTTGAAATAATTAAATGTAGGATGAAATACAAAACCAAAAGCATTTAAATGTATCATGGCATTGGCAGATGAATTAATAAAAGTGAGGTTCCTCCAAAATAGGGAAAGCAAGAATTTAGTGTTCTGGTTGAGATTTAGAACATCCCCCAAAAGTCTTGTGGTGACAGGAGAATGACCAACACAGATATCTGGCACCAGAAATGTGGGGTCATTGCTGTATTCATACTTGACCATGCGTTCCGAGACACAGAAACCTATGGTGTTGGTTTGCGAGAGGAGTCTGGAAAGGGTTGGAGAAGTCTAAGAATGCCATAAGCAGAGACCGATGGCTGATTCTAGTTAGAGCTGGGAAGACCAAAATGCTGATAGGAATGGTGACAGAGAAAGCCAGACTCAAAAGGTTTCAGTTGGGAACGAGGACACTTCTGGTATTGGGTTAGAGGCCATTGTGTTACCTCAGGCAGATAATTTGTACACATTCTCCCATGTCCTGAGTTTTTGCAGGAGATGGAGGTTGAGGGCAGTAGACTAATCTGACAGGAAATTTCAAGATAGTGCAACACTCAGGCTGTGACATGAGTACTGCTAACTAGACCACTTTTAGACAGATTTATAGTGAGAATAAAGGGCAAAAGCCACAGCAGAAAAAAAAAATTGAAATACTTAAATTTTGGCCAAGAGAGAACCTCATGTGAATTTAGAGCCGAAAGAGGTATGGTTACTGAAGAGATTGGTGACATTAAAAAGGAACAAATTCTTTGTACAAGGACAAGAAAAAAGATGCCTTGAGGGCATCTCAGAAAGCAGAAAGATTCCACCCATTACAAACTCGAGGGTGTAAAACTGTAACCTTTCATTTGAGAAGAGTCCTTGAGATGCCTCCTCAAGAAGGGCCTCCTAGGAAATTGGTTCCCCAGGATTCATTTCACTGTGCTCAGCCATTTCAGTACTCAGAGGCTGATGTAGCCAAGGCAGCCCTGCTACTGCTCAAGCTGGCAGTTGTATTGGTGTTGTCCATGTTATGCTGGTCCTACAGGCATGCAAAGCATAAGAGCTATAGAGTCAGGAAGGCTTTCAACCAGATTTCAAAGAAGGAAGACTAGGAAGCCAGGTAAGGGCTCCCTGAGAGGGCAGTGAATAAAGCTGTGGGAATGAAACCAAAGGTGCAGTAGAGTCTCCAGGAAGATGGAGACATCAGGAATATGAATTGTCTGCTAGGGAAAGCTGCAGGCAGTAAACAGAGTAAGCCCAAGAAAGAGGCCATGTAGGAGCTGCACACATTCTTTGGAACACACATCTGCCTACAACCTGCCCTGGACGCTGGACATAGAGCTACAGAATTTAACGATGGCCCTGCTGGTTTTGGATCTTGCTTTAGTACAACTCCCTTCTATCTCCCTATTCTTCCATTTTAAAATGGAAATTTTACCCTATGCTATTATATGTTGGAAATATTTAACTTTCTTTTTTATTTTTACAGGTGCTTATAACTAAGAGTTTGCCCTGAGTCTTAGAAGAGACTTTAAACTTGGACTGCTGAAGCTGTTAAGATTTTGGTGACTCTTGGACGTGGACTAAATCTATTTTACACAATGAGATGGTCATAAATCTTTTGGGGCCAGGGTTAGAATGTTACAATTCAGAACTAGAATGTTTCCCCCAAAGTCTCATGTATTCAGAGGTAGGGATTTTGGAAGGTGATTGGATAATGGGGACACTATATCCATCAGTGGATTGATTCACTGATGAGTTCATAGCTAAACGTGGTACTAGGAAGAAGGGCGTGGCTGGGAGATGGCTGTCACTGGGCCTTTCTTTGCTTCCTGGCTGCCATGCGGTGAATAGCTTTCCTCCATCTGGCCTTTCTGCCGTGATGTTGCTGCTTTGGAGTTAGCTGACTATGAACTGAAACCTCTGAAACCATGAACAAATTAAACTTCTACACCTTTGTCATGGGCGTTGGGTATCATGTCAGAGTGATGGGCAAGTGAGTAACAAGAAAAAAGCAAGACCAGGCTGGGCGCTGAATGCACGTCTGGAGTCCTGTAGACCTTGTGTTCCTGCTTTGGTGTCTGTCTATAGGGCACAAGGGTAAATAGCCAAATCTAGGGCCCATTCTAGGTAGAACATAACAAAAGACACTGGATAAATATATCCTGAAGACTGTGACACCAGGTTGGTCAAGGGGAAATAAGAAAAAAGGCTCATCTTCCAGAAGAATGTAACACAGAAAGTTGCCAACCTCTATCTCTGGTCTGTATGTAGCGATTTCCCAACTACGGTGTGATCATCACAGGTTTTTGCTTTCCAATTTACTTATTCTAACATGGTCTCCCAAAAATCTTTAGAGAATTAATTTTTAGTGGCCCTCAGTAAGGAATGCTCTCAGGCAATAAACAAAATTCCTCTCCAGAGAATTCAGTTTGAACTCAAACATCAAAATATTCTCCAAAACGATAGCTCTAGGGAAAATAAAAAGCACAGAGTAAAAAACCCAAACACAAAAGATCTTAAGAGTATGTGAAAATATACAGGACAAACTGACTCAGAGCAACTTTTGATGTTATAAGATATACACTATAAAATAGCTATTTGAATATCATTCAAAAAATTACAGAGAAACTTTAAAAATAAGAACAGAAGACAACATTATAAATAAATAAGTCAATTTTAAAAGACTAAATGGAATTTCTATAAATGAAAAATAGAATAAATTTAAAAACTCAGTATATAGATTGAGCATGAGAGACAAAGATGAATGGAGAATAATTAGAAGATAATGTACATTCAAAATTTTTTTAGAATTAAGTTGAAAGAAAAGGAAGGTAGGGCTGGGAAAGGGAGAGAGAGAGATGAAAACTTGTGAAGGAAAAGTTAAGAGATAGGAATAAGAGTGAGAAGGTATAAAAAATGCCTAACTGAATGTAGAGAATGAAGAAGAAGCAATATTCGAGTAGATAATGGGTGAGGATACCTCAGAATACTGAAAGACATAAACCAGAGATTTATAAAGCCTGGTGAATCTCAAGTAAGATGTGTAAAGGAAAATCCACATTCAGATATGAGTGTATGACACCCAAGAAAAACTAAGATGTTAAAAACATTCAGAAAGGAAGCAATATCTATAAAAGACCAGGAATAAGATTTATAGCTGACTTCAAAGAAGCCTCAAATTGAAGCTAGTCTACAATGAAATAGTATCTTCAAAGTCCAAAGAGAGAAAATGTCAAACTAGAATTACGCATTGAATAAAGCTATCATCTCAGAATGAAGCTAAACAAAGAAATTTTAGGAAATTAAAAAATACAGACCATTTACCATAAAACCTTTTTAAATGAAATGTCAGGGATATGTTTTAAGCAGAAGTTAAAAAAATTGAGATATAAAAGAAATGAGAAGCAAAGATATTGGCATACATGTACATTAAACTATGCACAAGTAGGTGGTTTTCTGCAAAAAAGGAGGAAGAATCAGCTTTGAATTAAAACATCCAGCAAAATTATATAAGTTAGAATGTACTGATTATGTACTGATCAGTAAAACGTTTAATGCTTACAATTGCTCAGAAGGAAAAAATAATTATTAACTTAAGACTTTATTAACTATGTGCATTAAATCATGTTTACAGAACTGTCAAAGAGAAAAATATATGGAATCATAGATAAAAATAATACAAGAAAGTAGAAAAAAGCATAGAAAATGATATGCATGATTCTAATATTTGAGTAAAGATGAGAAATGTAATTGCAATTAGCATCCTAAATAACTTTTTAAACTGCATACATAAAACGTATGGTACAAACAATCAGAGATAGAAAATTATGTGAGGCAAATATTAACCAGTAGAAAGCTGACATCTTTATCATAAAAATAGGTATTAGTGATGACCCAATTGCAAAGATAGTAAAAGGTATAACAGTAAATATGATTATTTGAAGCTTTGTTTATATATCATTCCAAAATCCATGAGCCAGAAATAGACAAAATGATAAGTACCATAGAATTATAACACTTATCATAATAGTGGGAAAATTTAATGCATATCTTTATAATTGAAAAGTTAAGAATAAACAAAATTTAGGTAGGCTACATATAAATTTGAACAGAATAATAAGCTTAATCAAATGGATATCTAACACATTGCATCCAATGATTTTAACATTCATGTTTTTTTAAAGTCAAATGGAATATTTACAAAAAGTGTCCATTTGCTAATCCTCAAAGCTAGACTTGAGATAAAATTTGGTCGTTTCTGCAGATCACATTATTGGACCACAATGTAATTAAACTATAAATAATTTTACAGATATAATGAGGAACCCATTGTATGCATGTGATTTAAATTAACAGCTTTTTTAGGTCACAGAATTTAATAATGAAAATTAGAAAAATTCAGAAATCAATCTGAAAGCAACATGTATTTCAACTTAGGAAATGTAACTACAGCAACACTTAGAGGAAAATTCATGGCCTAAGTTGCTTAAAGTAGAAAAAGAATAAAGTCTAGCCTTATTCACCAGAATGTAAGTTAACAAATTAAAAAAAGAACAGCAGAATAAATTCAAAAATTAAGAAAAGCAATAAACATATCAGCAAAGTAATGAAAGCAAAACAAACATACGGTAAAGAGGCTCAAGGCAAAAGTTAGCTCTCTTAAAATGCTAATAGAATAAATTTGTCTCTGGCAAGACTAAACAAAACTCTTTGAGAGAGACAATGTACATAAAAGCAATATAGAAATGCATAACAGCAATATTAAATTGGAAACAATGGATATAGGAAATACCGTATGCATTATGTCATGCATACGGTATTTCCTAAATGAGTAACAGATGTTAATTGTAAACAGGTGGATATTATGAGCTATATAACCTTAGGCTAACTTGATAAACTGATTTAGTATTTGAAATCTAAGGCCAAATGTTTTATGGAATATTGGCTTGACATCTCCCACCCCAGTCATCTGATATGGACTTTATACAATGACTTAAAAATGAAGGAACATTCATTTAATGAAGCTTATTAACTGTGCTGGTCAAGTCTTACATATTTTCCCCGTATGACTGATCTGCAGTCACTAAAATATATATTTAGGTTTTCGACTATTTCTTGTGGATTTTGTAGGTCTTTACTTCATTTTTGTACTTTTGTTTGGGTAACAGTCATTCCAAAAACTAGGCAAGTATGCTATATGAAATAAGAATTACCAACGAGGCTGGGGATTTAGCTCAGTGATTAGAGTGCTTGCCTTGCAAGCACAAGGGCCTGAGTTCGATTCCTGGAACCACACACACACAAAAAAAGTCATACTTAATGTAAAATGTAAAGCATTCCTTAATGATCAGTAACAAGACATGGATGCATGCTGTCCTCATTTCTAGAACACGGTACAGGAGATCCTAGCTGGAGAAGTAAAACAAGAGATTGAACACAAGTTTTGAAAATTGGAAATAAAAAAAAAAACTGCATTATTTTCAAGAGTATAATAGTCTATGTAGAAAAATTATCATATGGATAAATAATTAGAATTATCAGAGACCTTAGAAAAATTCCTGCATAAAATCAATATATCAACATCAATGGCATTTTTATTTGTTTGTTTTTTTTTTTTTTTTTTTGGTGGTGCCGGGGATTGAACTCAGGCTCTTGTGCTTGCAAGGCAAGCACTCTAATCACTGAGCTAAATCCCCAGCCCCCAATGGCATTTTTAAACACTAGAAAATTATGACCTACAAAACATAACTTAAAAATAAAATTTACAACAGCAACAAGAATATTAAAGTACTTAAGTGTATGAATGCTTTAGACAGAAAAGTATAAAACTACTACAAGGTATTAGGACCTAAATAAATAGACAAATACATCACATACATGGATAGGAAGTTGTCACTTCTCTCTAAATTGAACCATAGATTCAAAATAAAATTCCAATAACAAATCTCAATGGAAGTTTTTGTGGACCTTGACTAGCTGAATCTGGAGGACTGAGAATAGCTAAGACAGTACTGACTAAGAACAAGGCAAGAAATGTGCTAGACAATCCTCTCCTTGCATTTATACAAAGATGTACTCCCTTATATCCTTGAAATTACGTCCTGTGACTATTTCTGACAATGAAATATGAGCACCACTGACAGGTATCACATCTGAGAGGGAGTGTAATGAGCTAATATGTGATTCTCTGTGCCCTCTAGATACAGACCAGCACACCTCAAGCACTTGTCAAGATATTAACAAAACCTCTGTTTGCCTGAACCCCTGAGTGTCCGCAACTGTTCATGTGACATCAATAAGAAATAAACACTGTTAGTTTTAAACTAGTAAGATTAAACTCTAAGGCAGCCCAACCTGTCTTGACTAACATGAGGATTTGGTCTGCTTAAAACTTATCATAAAACTTATCTCAAAACTTAGCACAAAGCTGTAATGATTAGAACACTGCAGCATTAGTACAGGAATAAGCGAACAGCTCTGTGGATCAGAATGAAGAGAGCCCAGGAGACCCGTCTATACAAGAACATCAGAGATGACAGAAGTCGTATTGGAGATCAACAAGTGGTGCAGGGAAAGATGGATACCTGCACGGAAAACACAGGATTGGACTGCTACTGTACACCAAACCCAGAAACCAATTCCAGGTGAATTATAAGCCTAAAGGAGAAAGCAAAACTAAGAGTTTGTAGAAGATAATACAATCTTGCACGTGGGAAACATATCATTAGAAAGACAAAAACTATTTACCATAAAGAAAGGATCACTAAAACTGATAGCGTTTAATACTGGGAACTTGGTTCATCCAAATACATAGTTAAGTCCTGGATCTGATGCTGCTTTTATCACAGGATTGATGGTCAATTCCAGAAATGTGAAGATTGTTTCAATATGTCAAGAGATGAAAATTTACTTAAATGCAAAGTTGGAAATTGTTGTCTGAAAATTAATTTTGATTACACACACCTCCTAAAATATATACTAAGGTACCAATTCTAGTGTCTTCTAGAATGTAGGAATGTACATTTCTTTTTTAAAAAAGGAATGTTTGCTTGCCTGTGTGTCCTAATTTTCTACAGTGTGCATGTAGTTCTTTTTTTAATAATAAAAGGCTCATTGAACTAAATGAATAAATAAATGAAAGAAAACTATGCAAACTGTGGTAGGAAAAAAACTAAGACAATGAAAAAGACAGAGAGGGGGCTGGGGATTTAGCACAGTAGTTAGAGAGCTTGCCTTGCAAGCACAAGGCCCTGAGTTCGATCCCAGCACCGAAAAAAAAAAAAAAAAAAAGGAAAAAGACAGAGAGAAGGTGTTTGCCATAAATATAACCAAAAAAGAACTAGTAGTCAGAATAATTTTGAAATCTTTAATAATAAGATAAAAAGCAGAGAACCTGATTGAAAATGGGCAAAATACATGAACAGGTATGCCACATGAAGAAGAAATATAAATTCCATTAAACTTATGAAAAAATAGTGCAGCTCTTTAGCATCAAGGAAATACCTATCATAGCAACCAGGAGCTACCATTACATCCTGCAGACTGCTTCCGAAGAGACCAAATTCTGACAAGGCTGTACAGCAATGGTAATTCTCATAACTTGATAAAAGAGTGAGAACACTTTGGCATCATGTATTAAAGTTGAAAAGAAGTCAATAACTGAAAAAAATCTTACTGCAGGCAATATATCTGAGAACTACATTTGCAGCAAGTACATCAGGGACTTGTAGCAACACTGTTCATAATAGGTCTCAACTGGAGATAACCCAAATGTTCGTGCACACTAGAATGATTTTTAAAATGATACAGTAATGCCTTAGAATGCCATCCAGCAATGAAAGTGATGTACATTCTGCTACATACAACAATAAATAGATGAATCTCCAAAACCTGGTGAACAAAAGTAGCAAATTAAAATATACATTCTGTATGACTACTTTCATGTAAAGATTGAAACAAGAAAAACTAAGCAATATATTACTTTATGAATGCATGTGCTTATGGGGTGTGTGTGTGTGTGTGTGACATTATCCAGAAAAGCAAAGAAATTATTTTAAAATTTCAAAACAATGGCTACCATGGGAGAGAGAAGGATCAACCCCCAGGCTTTTAAGGGTATAATTAAATTCTACTTCTTAATCCACCTAGTGGACACATGAGGGTCTGCTTACTATCATTATTTGATATTCATTAATATTACTATTTAACAGTAATAATGTATTTAAACTATACTTATATATTTTATATACGATTTTGTACATACCTCTCACCATTAACTATTATGCCTGTTAAATAAACCACAGAGTTCCAAGAAAATCAGGAGCAAATGCATGATTAGAGACAGTCATCAAACTGTTCAATAACAAGGCTTTGCAGCCACTCATTTGGTCAGACCAATTTAAGAAGGAACCAAAAATTCAAGCCCCTCAGCCCCGGTCTCCTTTCTTTGTGCAAGTGGCTCTGTAGAAGCATGCCCCATGCATGCCAGGGCTATGTGCCAGGGCTCTGTGTCCCAGGGCTCTGTGTGCCAGGCGGCGTGAGGCACCAGTGACCATCAAACCCTGGATTTGGTTTTCAAAGACAAATAAATACTACCATTATGAAGCCTTTACATTGTATATTTACAATCATGGTGATTTGGTTAACCAGAAAACAGAAGCAGTGTTCCTCAAGAAAAGACAACAAAGGAAGCCTAACCAAACATCACCTCATTATTCAAGTGCAATGAGCTCCAACTGTGCAATGAGCTCCAACTAATGCTTAATTACAAGAGGCGTTTGGAGGATCAGAAGAGAATAAGGCATGGCGTTCTCCTGAGGCACTTGATTGATTTCTCAGATTACAAAACTCAAGCAACTGAGAATCCTGAAAACATTCATTAACCCAGAGAGAGCCCAGAGAACATTCAAGACGTATAATGGGAATAAGTACCAAGTAAATGAAACTGGCCAGGTTGCCTGTTCCAGATCTTACACCCAAACATATTTCAAGCTTCACTGAAATGCTGTTTTATTTTCCTAATGTAGTTATTCCTTAAAGCTGAGACAATAGACTTCATTCCTTTTTCTCCTCTTCATTACCTGTGACTTGTTACGATGTGTTGTACGATTTGCATGGGCTCAGAAAAATGCTACACCAGGACTTAGATTATTTTTTTCTTTGAAAATTATTAGCAATGAGACATGCCCTACAAATATGAAATAAAATAAAAACATTTATTGCAAAGTTTTTGAGAAAGAAAACAGCTGTGTGAATTTACCAATTGCAGATGGCTTCACTGACTACACGGTGTGGACTAAACACAATTGACCTGTAGTTAATATAGGTATTGTATCCGCGGATTCAACCCACTGTAGATCAAACATATTTGGGGAAAAATTGCATTTGTACTGAACATGCACAAACTTTTTTTTTGTCTTTAGTTTCTAAACAATACAGTGCAACAGCTACTTACATAGTATTTACACTGTACAAGTTATTGTAAATAATATGCGATGATTATGCAAGACAGTATGCAAATATTGCGCCATTTTATACTAGGGACTTGAACATCTAAACATTTTAGCATCCAGAGGAGGTACTGGAACCGACCCTCGCAGATACTGTGGGGTAACTGTATAAAAGACAGGTATATATTTATGCGAAACAGCATCTAAGTGCAGGGATCCCAGCCTCACTGCTTCCTGGCTATGTGACTTTGGGCCAGACTTTGGGCCAAACACCGAGCCCCTGCTCCTCATCTGCAAAGTGAGCTTAATAAGACTTTCTAGCCAGATGTGGTGGTACACACCTCTAATCCCAGCTACTCGGGAGGCTGATGCAGGAGGATCGCAAGTTTGAGTCCATCCTGGGCAATTAAGTTAGAACACATTTCAAAAATAGAAAGGGCTAGTGATGTAGCTCAGTGGTAGAAAACTTGCCTAGCATGAAAAAGGCCCCGTATTCAATCTCTGTTATTATGGGGGAGGGGAGTATCTTTCTCATAGGGTTTCCCTGAGGATTAAATAAGACAATGTATATAGGACATCTAATGTGTGTCTAGCATACAGTAAATGCTAAACAAATGTTAGCATGGGGTGAGGGAGCTGATACATAATCAGTAGAAAGCCTGTATGCTTAGTAACAGACTCAGTAGACTACTTTTTCTGCATTCTTTCTGTGGCAAGCTTAAATTTGATGCTCATGTCCACCATTTGACATCTTGCCTATGAAATATGAATGAATCCTGCAACTACAAACAGATACTTGGGCCAGGAAAAGTTTTAGCAAATATAACTATTCACTCCCAGTGTGATTGCTACATAAGAAAGAGCAGAACAAACACCAGAAAAATCAAGAGTGATGTCAGCTAACTTTTAGCTGTAAGCTATCAGCAGGACTAGAGGGATTACTTCCCAGGACACTAAAGAGACCTGTACCGTGTGATCAAAGTTACTTCCAGGAATCTCTGCAAAAGAGGCAACAAGAAAAGGGCTTCATGATGGGAAAATATCCTGATTTGTTTTAAAAAATAATTTAAAGAAAAAACTATAGAAGGGAACTACTGATATGAGCCTCTGGCGATATTCACAGAATGTTGTGTAATCTGACAGCCCTCACTGTGCCCCAAGGTGCAGCAGGCAGCCAGGCAGTCTCTTGAGCCACAAGCCACCAGGCTGAGAAAGCAGCAGATCAATCAGGGGTGCCACACCTTTCTCCAGTCCCCTGGCACAAAGAACCGGCTGGTCTCTGTGGAGAGTCCTTCCTTTATCGTCTTTCTGTCCTTCCTACACTAAAGTTCCTGAAGAATAGACGCTGACTTATTCACCTCTGTATTCTCAGAACTTAGCTAAATGCCTGGCACCCAGGAGGCAATCACGGAATGTCTGCTGGGTGAATGAATAAGATGTCATGAAATCTGTTTAAGGTCATGTAAGTGACGAGACTCAAAATTACTTTCACTCATCTATTCATCCAAACACACAGGCACTAAGGCAGGCGGACTCCAAATGCTGCACTCTATCTTTCTGCAGCCACTGGGTCCTGATTTACTAGGTAATTGACAAAACCCCATCTAAGAAGTTTAAGGGGCTGAGCAGCACAGGGTTCTTTTGAAGATTGGAAGCTGACTGAACAACTAATCTAAGAAAATACTGATGGCAGCTTGCACAGAGTCCCTGCTCTTATTTCTGCTTAAAGTGCCTCTAAATGACTAGAAAGAGACTGAAAAGCAAGGTGCCAATAAAGTCCCTGTGATACTGACAAGAAGTCCAAGTCTTTTATCCAAGCTGCTTCACATGCCCGAAGCGCAACACAGGAAAAATATAAAACGTGATTCCAATGTAAAGGAAAAAAAAACCTGTTGGGGCTAGCCCTTCATTTAGAAGCTCCTGTATTATGCAGATGGGCCACATGTAATATGAGGAAAAATATTGTTCCTTCTACCTCATGGGGGTAAAAGTTCTGCGGAGTCAAATTATTATTTTTTTTCCTCCAGAGGCTTTGCTATTTACAGTCTGCTTGGACTGGTGTTTTCAGTTTATTTCTTCTTTCCTAGTGTTTTCACTACTCCCCTCCAATCTCACTCCCCAAATTTGCCACTTTGAGCAGCAGCCTCTGGCATATTATCAGTTTTTCCAAAACTTCCCAAAGGTGAGTCTGGAGCAGGCAAGACGGAGACACAGGGTGGTTCCCAAAGCAAGCAGACAGACTAGCTGTCCTTCACCTGAAGCTGAAATCTTCTCAGGAACTACAAGCAGCTCCACTGGGAGCATGGAAGAAAAGCAGAGGCCTTGGGAGTCAGAGGAAAACCTGGTGCTATGGTCTGAATATGCCCTTTACAATTCATGTGCGTCCCGTTAGATCTCACGATCCTTTCCTATTTAAATCCACCTCATCTGAAGCAACTCTACTGGCCCCATCCAAGAGGATCTGCGGCACACAGTGGGCTTACCCACCAGATCCTCGCTTGGTGCTGGTTTGCACCCACAATAATCCCGCAGTTCTACACTATTTCATTCACTGACTTTATAAAATTCTGCATCTTTCTCAAGACACTGTTTTTCTTTGTCACTAACTTGTAATGTGTTTGCAGGGACTGTCTGTCATCTTAATCTGCTGAGGCTGATATAACAAAATATCGTAGTCTGAGTGACTTAAAAAGGATAGAAATTTATTTCTCACAGTGCTGGAGGTGAGATGTCCAAGATCAAGGCAGATTCAATGTCTGTTGAGGTTGGTTCCCTGCTTCATACATGGATCCTGCTTGCTATGTCCTCACATGGTGAAAGGTGCAAGGCAGCTCTCCAGGGTTTCTTTAGAAGGCTCTGATCCCACTCATGAGTGCTCCTCCCTGTGACCTAATCACCTCCCTTAAACCACGATACTGCAGATTAGGTTTTAACACATGAATTGAGGGGGGTCACCTTCAACAGTAGCAACAGTCGTATTAAAACAGCCAATAATGAGGGAGAAGTGAGCAGAGATGAGAAGCTCTCACCAGGACTGGCAGGAATAGCTATTAGAGAGCAGGTTAATTTAGAGGTGGTCAACTTATTGCTGCATATTCTCTTTCATGGCAAGCTGACTTTGGCTTCCCCTGCAATCTTCTAACGGCGGAGGATCAGAATAACCATCAGATAACAATAACTTGGAGATTAAGAACCCTAATGTCCGTGCCCTTCTCAGACACGGGTCAGGCACAGTCTGTAGCGTATCAATCAGCAGAAGAGACTCAAGGGGAGCCCTCGCTCCCTGCATTGCATGCCTCCTTCCAAGACCTCCTCCTACATCAGTCTCATGAGCTGCAGTCTTACCACTCAGCCCTGTCGGAGACGTGGACATGAGCAGACTGACACACCTTTCCGATCACAGACGCAAGGCTGCAGCTTTGCAGAAACCACCCTCTGGGGTGAAAGTGGGTCTGGGTTCTGCAGCGCCAAAGTAGGTCACGGATTCAGTAAAGTTCAGTTTAAAAAACGGCAGTTAAGCCACTTGTCAAGTCAGTGAAAATGGTCTATCTGGTCCACCAGCCAGACTGCTTTCCCGGGAACAAGCACAGAATTACGTGCATGTGGGGCACAGAGATGTGCACTGGATTTCAATGCTGAAGTTTCTGAGGCTCCCCAAGACACTGTCTGATGGCCAACAGTGATAGAATGAGGACGGACAATGTGAGAGTCTTGAAAGCAAGTTAGATTCCACATTCTACCCGGAGAAAGAGTGATGATGTATTGCCCCAATTTCAGCCTCAGTGTTTCATCCATTAGATAAAGAAGCCATGATTCAGGGTAAGGTCATCTAACTATAGGCAGTCAAATACCTGAGTTTAGAGAAAGATGCTTTATTCTCTACAATAATGCAAGCCTTTGTCACTGGATAAGAATATGGCCCAGTAGGTTTTAGAAAAATCTGTGAATTTAACCACACACACACACACACACACACACACACACACACATTTACACCACACAGTCACACATCAACACCTAGAGCTATGAGGTTTGGTGTTTTATTAGAAAGCTATTTACTCAAGCAACATTGATTCAGTTCTGTTATGTGCCTGGCCAGGTATTATAAATTCTGGGGTCGAACTTCTTCAGACCTGCTTTCTGGCCTTATGGAATTTAGATACAGAAATCATTACCAATGACAACATGTGTTAGGAAAGGAAAAATGGATTCTAGGAAGACAGGACAGTTGATGGGAGCAGGGAGACCCCATTTTATGTACAGCTGAGAGATGAAAAGGAGCCAGATAGGCAAAAGACATTAGGAAGAGTGGGCGAGGGAAGGGTCAGTGATGGAGCTGTGAGGAGGGCGAGCTGGATACAATCAAGGCCCGTGCTGGGGGGACCTGAAGGGCAAGTCAAGAGAAAAGGAAAAGAAAGAAAAAAGAAAAAGGAAAAAAAACAGTAAGAGTTCAACCTGAGATGAAGTGACTAGTTGGATTTCACAGGGCTTTTTGGAACACACTAAGTCACTGGAATTTTATACCAGGTCTGATTTTTATCCTAAGAGCTCTAAAGAGCAGCAAGAAATCAATTGGCTGCTGTGTGAATGGCCTGGAGGTGAGCAACGTGGAAGCACGAAGACTGGAGAAGGGCCCGTCCATCTGCCTCAGTACCGACAAGCAGCCGCCGGCCTCTGGCCACCCTGATATTTCACAGTGTCATTGCAAATGCTATTTGAATGTAATCACAGTTCACCACTTGCTTACTTTCTGGTTAAAATAAACACTATGTAAATATTACCAAACTCTTCTTATATATCCTTAAGATTCCTGAATATTAAATTAGTATATCTGGGGTATTCAAAATTTTTTGCTTTTGATAGTTATTTTTTGATTGAGATAAAATTTATATGCAGTGAGATGCATACGATCTTAAGTGCAGAAAAAGTAGACTTTTATGTAAACAAGACCCAATAAAGACACCAAATGTTTCCATCATTTCAAAACGTTGTTGTAGTCCTTTCCGGTTTGCTCACCCCCTAGCACTTTCCACCCCCCTCCACACACACACACAACAGGACAAGTACCCTGACTGCAGATTAGTCTGACTGTTCTCAGGCTTCACATAAACAGAACATTACAGCATGTACTCATTTGTGTCTGACTTCCTTTTCTCAATATAATGGTTTTGATATTAATCTATGTCGAGATATATATATATATGTGGGTGTATGTGGGTGTGTGTGTACATAATAATTCTTTCAATTGTTACCCATTCTCCAATTGATAAACATCAGTCTTGTTTTTGAGTTGGGCTTATGAGAAATAAAACAGTTATTAATATACGGTACAAATATTTTTGTGGACATACATTTTATTTCTCTTATGCAAAAACCTAGGAATAGACTTGCTGGGTATCGAGATGAGTATATGATTTGTTTTTACAAGAATCTGACAATTTATAAAGTGATTACACCAATTTATACTTCCACCAGAAACATATGAGAGTTCTTGTTGAAGCTCCATCCATCAACATTTGACTCTGTTAGCCTTTTTAAATTCAGCTATGTTGTTTCTACAGTTTTAATTTGTACCTCCATAATGAGTCATAATGAAGCACCTTTTCATGTATTTACTGATCATACATATATATTCCTTTATACGGTCTCTGTTCAAGACCTTTGTCTACTTTTTCTGTGATACTAAGGATTGAAGCCAGGCCTCTGCACTGAGCTGCACTCCCAGCCCCTTTTTAAATTTCGAGACAGGATCTAAATTACTAAGTTGCCCAGAGTGGGTTTGAACTTGCGATCCTCCTGCCTCGGCATGCCCCAGTGCTGGAATTATAGAAGTGCACTACCCCATCTGGCTTCATATATCTTTTAGTGAACAGGAAATTTTAGTTTTGGTAAAATTCAATTTATTATTTTATTTTATTTTTGGTACTGCACATTCTAAGAAATCTTTACCTATCCGAAAGTACTAAAGCCACTCATTTAAATTATCTTCTAGATCATTTGTAGATATAATTTTTAGTGTATGATCAGTTTTGAACTAAATTTTATGTAAGGCATGAGGCAGACATCAGAGTTAATTGTTGCTTATACTTTTATTCAGGTGTTTTATAAACCAACCACATATGTGAGTCTGTTCCTTGACACTATTCTTTCCATTAACCTGTTTATCTATCCTTAAGTCACACTGAATCAATTATTCCAGCTTTGTAAGAACTTTCAAACTTAGGTACTTAAATTTAGTCCTCTTTCTCAAAATTGTTTGACTATTCTGGGTCCTCTAAATTTGCATATAAGTCTGTAATCTGCTCTTAATTTCTACAAAAAACACCCCTCCAAAATAGAATTATGCTACATCTGTAGTTCATTTTAGAGAACACTGCTATATTAGCAATATTGGATTACCCAGTTCACGAACATGGTATATACATTCACTTATTTATGTGTTCTTTCAGCAGGGTTTTATAGTTTCAATAAGACACATTTTGATTCTCTTAAATTTATCCCAATAAACGCCTAATTTGATGCTGCTATATATAATATCAATAGCCTCTTTCTATTATAAACATACAACTGTATTTCCCATATTGACACTGTATCTTGTGATTTTACAAAATTAATTTACTAGTGCTAGTATGTAAATTTCTTTGGGTTTTTCTAAATAATGAAGTCACCTATGGATAAAAATAAATTCACTTCTCCTTGGCATTTTATTTATTTACTCGTATCTGACTGAGGCCACACCTTGGTGACCTTCCCATTGCTGGGACACCCACAATTTCAAAGAGGAGAGGATCATTTGGGGTAATGGTTTCAGTTCATGGCCAGCTGTCTCCTAGACAGAAACGGCACCATGGAAAGGCCTGGGCGAGGACAGCTGTTCAACCCATGGCAGCCAGGAGGCAGAGAGGGAAGGGAAGGGCTGGGAGGGAGATAGACCCTCCCAGATCATACGGGCATCCAGTGAGCCGCCTACTCTAACCAGGCCAGTCTCCTAACTGAACACAAGCTTTGAACTCATCAGTAGGTGAATTCACTGATGAGTATAGCACCCCCATGATCCAACCACCTCCCAAAAGCCCCACCTCCAGACACTTGAGACCTGTGGGACAGTCCAGTTCCAAACCCTAACAGAACACTATAACAATATCAAATAGGGTGAAAACAAACATTACTCGTGATACTCCTAATCTAAAAGTAAAGCCAGTCAGTCTCTCACCATTAAACATGAAGTCAGCAGTATTTCACAGATGCTGTTTATCAGACAGAGGAAGTGCCATAGTATTTCTAGTGTAATGAGCAATTTGATCACAAACGGGTGTTGCTAACCCTTCATCAGTTGAGAGGATCCTACAACTTTTCTCCCTTCTTTTGTTTGTATGGCTAGTTATAATGATTTTCCATTTTTAAATCAATTTTGTAATTGTACAATACACTGTAGTCCTTTCTTTTATGTATTGATGGACTTAACTTGCTAATTAAGAATTTTATCTCTGCATTTGAGAAATATTGGTCTATAATTTTGTTCCCTGCAGAGTCTTTGTCAGTTTTTGTTATCAAGATTATTTTATAATTTCATTTATGAAGTCTTATAGAACCAATTAAAAAGTGTTCCGTCCTCCTCTTTTTTAGTTTTTTAAAAATTTTGTGTAAGATTTATATTATTTCTTTCTTAAAAGATTGACAGATGCTACCAATGAAGCCATCTGTGCCTGGAGCTTTCTCTCTACAAAGATTTCTAATTTCAAGTTAAATTTCTACATTATCTAATATCTGTTTTAATGAACACATGCTATAACAATACACAATACATGCTTATAGTAGTACAATTTAAAATACCTAAGCTCTGGAAACAGCCTAGCCATTAGATGCCCATCAACAGATTAATGGATAAAGAAAATGTGTTGTGTATACACAGTAGAATACTGTTCAGCCATAAAGAAAAAAGAAATCATGTCATTTTCAGGAAAACAGATGGAGCCTGAGACCATAATGTTAAGGGAAATAAGTCAGACACAGAAAGTTCACCATTGCATGGTATCACTTATGTGAAAAATCTAAATCATAAATAAAAGAGTAAAAGGAGAAACAATAGAAAATAAAAAGCAGAATAGAAATCAGGGGAAGAGCTGGGGATTTGGCTCAGCAGTTAGAGAGCTTACCTTGCAAGCACAAGACCCTGAGTTCGATCCCCAGCACCCCCCCCAAAAAAAAAAGAAAAAGAAATCAGGGGGAAAGGGAGAGAAGAAGGGAGGAATAAAGGGATAAAAAATTATCAAGATGTGTTATATATATGAACCAACTCCCCAAAATGAATCTATTATGTAACACAAATGTACACTAATGATTAAAAAAATAAAATCACAAACACCAAAGAAATTGAGAAAAAATAAATTTGATAATGTGTGACAAAAATAAATAGATTAGCATATTTTAAAACTCAGTGATAGCCTCATAATAATATGAAATACTATGGTACCCATTTCAAAGATGAGAAAATCTGTGTGTTTGATTTATTTCATTTAGTATTATGATATCAAGATGTATCCACTTTCCTACAAACGACTTAAATTCATCCGTCTTCACGACAGAGTAATACTCTATTATGTACAAATACCACATTTTTTTTATCCATTCATCTATTGATGGACGTAGAGGCTGTTTCCAAGATTTAGCTATTACAAATTGTGCTGTCAGAAACATGGGTAGGCATATATCACTGTAAAATGATGTCTTTAACTCTTCTGGGAAAATACCTAGAAGGAGCATAGCTGGATCAAATGGAATTTCCAATTTCAGTTTTCTGAAGAATCTCCATACTGATTTCCATAGTGGTCTTATGTGAGAAGTCCCAAACAGAAAGAGCAAAATAAAAGACAGATAATAGGAAGGAGGGAGATAGCTATTTTTCTAATGGGAAGGGGATCAAGAGATGGAAGTAGAGGAGAGGAAAAGAGGATGAAAAAAGGAATTGAGATTGTTATGTACATGTACCAACTCCCCATAAGGAATGTAATTATTATTTAATGCCAACATGTACTAATAAAAAATTAAAATTAAAAAAATTAAAATTAAAAGAAAAAGTTCAGAAAAAGATGAAAAATCAAAGTTTGGGGGAAGCAAATTATTAATAAAGTTTAAAAAGTTATCTTGAATTTGCATTCATGTCTTTCAGATTCCGATGCCTACAGACTTCCCCTTCATGAGTACATAATTAAGGACCCATCGCCAGCACCTGAGCAACCTGCCTTTGGAATGTACTGTACCTTGTGAAACTTGGCTAAACACAAGTAGAAGAAGGAACATGTGATAAGAAATTATGTCCCTCAGGGGCTGAGGATTTAGCTCAGTGATTAGAGTGCTTGCCTTGTAAGCACAAGGGCCTGAGTTCGATCCCCGGCACCACAAAAAAAAAAAAACAAAAAAAAAAAACCACACACACACACAAAAAGAAATTATGTCCCTCAGTCTTTTTAGATCGGTAAAGAAAGGGTCAGGTCACCTTGTGCCGACTGAAACACTATTGCTGATAGAAATTGCAGAAAGCAACCGCTTGATCAACTCCAGATGAAAGCGGCTGTTTGTTTAGTGACCGGTAATCCATCACTCTCCCCCTGGGATTCTCTTCCAAATTACCAATTGTTTATATAAAGAAGTACACTCGCCAACTCTCATTTTAAAAATGTTATTGATGAGGATGAGGCCGCTGCTACGTTTGACCAAAATTATGCTATTTCTATTTAATATTGGGTCCTTATAAGGTTATGCTTTGCCCCCTAATTTCAAGACATTTCTCTGAGACACTTATTTTGTCTTAGTAAGAAATATTAGACTTCAAATATTTATTCTAGGACCTGTTCTTATTGAGTGCCTTATTTTAGAGAATGAAGAAAAATAACTTTTCTTTCCATTATCTGTGCTCATCCTTTTAAAAAATATTTCATAAGAGGCAACTATTCCAGAAACATCTATTTGAGGAAAAAAAAACCCCAAACATGCTGTTTAGGGTCCCTGACTTGTACTAGAGTACTGGACAGATATGTTGAACCGTCCCTTTGTGGACTTACTTGTGCATGTCACCTGCTAATTAATGCATGTAAGAATTTATTCTAGGCTAAAAATAATCAGAAACTTGTGCTCTGTATATTTCATATTCAAATTCACAGTGGGCAACAGTCCCTCTTGTGCTCTCCAGTCTTAGCCTGACAATCATGCCAGAAGGGAAGCAAAATAGATGATACAGAAAAGCAAACGTCGACCTAGACAATCACAGAAGTGTTCTGGTAGACCTGGGAATGTGAGTTGACAGGCGGGCATGTAAAATAAGGATTCATTCTGTCAATTTTCTGCTCCGGGAAAGGTGGACTGGAGAGAAGGGCCAGGAGGGCACCACCTGGGGCGACCAGCCTGAATCACCCTCGGGCAGGGCATGCGAGGACCCAGGCTGGCTGGTTTGAGGGTTATATACTGGAGAGGAGAAGTCACGCTCTCTTCAAAGACTGCAGAAGAGGAAAATGAAATCGGTTCAAGCAGGGTTTGGAAAATTTCTCAGATTAGAATTCCCCAAATGAATTATTAAAGAAATCAGGGAGTAATTCTGAATGAGACAGATACCTGCATTCCTGAGGCTGATGTCTCAGAGGAGAGCTTGGGGCTTCTGGTGCCACCACAGGTGCGAGCTACAGAGGAGACTGCACAGTGGGTGGAGGGCAGAGGAAGTGCAGAACCCAGGACAGATTTAAATGAAACCTGGAGGACAGCCAAGCCTTCACGCAACCCTCTTTAAGCAGCACTGTCACTTCTAGGGCAGCACGAGGGACAAAACCAATGTCCTAAACTCACTCCTGCCCAGCACAGATAGCAGAAGGGGACAGGTGAGGCGTGCGATCCTCCCATCCACAGGAGTTGCATCGCTCTGAGCTTCCTGGATGCTGGAGGGGAACACGGGAAGGAGCAGGAGGGAGGGGTGCTTCCGGGCCACGGACCAGAGGTAGAAACGAACAGAGGCCAGAAGAATGTGGCCAGTTAGGGTGAAGACAGGAGACAATGGCCAGGGGAAAGGCAGGGCACCGTCTTCCTCCCAAGACACTGGGTTTGCATGGCCAATCCCCAACTCACGAAGGTACGAGGCAGGGGAAAGGTACAGATTAGTAATGAGCTGACATCATTCTTACGGGACTAACTTATTTTCCTAATGAAGAGAAGCTTGGGCCACTACTTAAGACTTAGTTTTCAGGAGGACCAGGATAACATAGAAGCACATGGATTTGGAACTGCACAAGTGGCAAGTGTTGGTTAAGTGGCAGGTTCTACAGCTTGCCTTTCTGGGTCTGACAGAGTGCCGTGAGGGCAGGCTGGCAGCTCCCAAGGCGTCCTACCTCCAGCGAGCTGTGGAAGGCTCCAGACATCCGACAAGCAGCACCTTCTTGGCAGAGCAGTGCAGCCAGCAACCCAGCACCTGCCACTCCTCAGCCAAACACAGATGCACAGGGAGCATTCTTGTCCCTGGAAATGGCCTTCTTACCAACTTGGGAGTGGGTTTTCCAACAAATTGTCTGGACAGACATGGTCTTGGTACAGTCCTATTCCCTGCCCAACACTCTGGCCTCCTGACTATCCTCAGAGGGGCAACTCAAGGCCCAAGCCAATGGGTCTTCCGCTAGTCCTTATCTGGGCATTTCCCCAACTTGGCTGGCTTCTGTCTGTGTGCAAATCCAGTAATTTGGCCTGTCTGCTGTTCACTGACCCACTGTGTGTACAAACTGCTGGCCCAGGCCCAGAGGAAATGGGCAGATGCATAGACATGCCTACTTTCTAGGGGTTGTATCCCAGAGGGGAAGACAGGGCCACACCCCCACCTCTGCCGTGGCTGGAGTGGTAGGCAGAGTGAGTCCTGCCTGTGCATGGGGAGAAGAAGTGTACCAGACCCTTGAATGAGAGCCTCGACTGGGCCACAAGGGGTGGGGAGATTAGTAGCATGAAGGGCAGTTTGCTCACAGAGGATAGCAAGGATGTAGAAACCGGGCTACAAAATCTTTATTTTACTCAGAAAATAACAAGTTTTGGGGAGGATGGGACTATGGTGGGAATGTAAAATAGTATAACTGCAGTGGAAAACAGTATGGTGCTTCCTCAAAAAAAGTTAAAAGTAGAATTACCATATAATCTAGCTATTCCACAGGTGGGAATATACACCCCTAAGAGAAGGGAAAGCAAGACCTTGGAGAGATACCTACTCCTGTGTTCACAACAGACTGAACACGGTAGCCACAATGTGGAGGCAACCCAAGTGTGCACTGAGGAACGAACAGGCAAGCAGAATGTGATACACATGTATAATGGAACCTCATTTGGCCTTAGAAAGGAAGAAAATCCTAACACACACAACAACATGGAGGAACCCTGGGGGCATTTATGCTAAGGGAAATAAGATAGCCACAAAAAAGACACATACTGCATGGTTTCATTTATATGCAGCACCTAGAGTAGTGGGGCTCAGAGAGACAGAGAGTAAAGTGGTGATTGCCAGAGTGGTGTGGAGTGGGAATTAGAATGACAGTTCAATGCCTACAGGGTTTCAGCTATGGGAAATGAAGGGTGCTGGAGATGGACAATGCTGATGACTGCACAAGTGAGTGTACTTAATGCCCCAAATTGTACACTTAAAAGTGACTAGGATGGCAAATTTTATGTTAGGTATATTTTACTACACACAAAAAAAGATGTCAGGGGAAATATGTGCTGAGAAATTTTCCTCTGCTTTTCCACTGTGGCGAAGGACACAGAGACTGGCCCGGACCAAGTGAAAGCTAGCGTAGTATTTTATCGCATCCAGGACCACCCAATCTGGACTGGTATCTACAGGCTGAAGTTCCTCAACCCTCACACGGGTCTCACGGGTCTCTTAGGCTCCAATTCTTCCCACTATGGAAGTTGGCAGGGCCACAGCCTGGCCACAGGAGCAGGGCACCCTGAGAGAGGCAGCCACGAGGTGCCAGACACTCTGGGCCACAGCAAGATGAGGTCTTCTCTGGACAGCACCGACAACAAGAAGGACCCTGATTAGTTCTCTGGGTGTTCTAGAGACCTCCTGGTTTGGGGCCCTGTAATATTCATCCCTCGGCTGGTAGCAGGCAGATTTCAGCTGCTGCTGGGGTCTCAGATGCTCCTCTCCACAGCTCACCTCAATCCAGGTGGCCATCCCTGCCACACACACCTGCTTACTGCCCTGGCCATGGGTACAGAGCCCTGCATTCTTCCTAATCTCCTCGTATGCACGTGATTCCTGGGACAGACATTTCTTATAGCTGTATCTCTTAGGAACCAGGCAGGCACTTCACCTCCAGAAGAACAAAGAGCCCATCCAAGAAAGTGTTGCAGATTCGTGGAATAATTTGTGAGACTTTGGAAGATAAAATCATCTTTTGACAATGAACAGGGTTGTAATTGTTCCTGCTGCCCAGAATAAGGCAATACAGACAGCCACTCTTCAGCATGTTTGTTTTGTGCTGTTGCTACCACACGAAAAGCTCTTAGAACATAATTACTCAACAGCACTTGCAGAATTGAGAGGAGGACCCGGGTGAAAGAAAAAGACCAAATTACTGCTGCAAAGCGACTTTTTGCTGAGGTTTCCACGTTGCCATGTCCTCCCAGCACCTTTCTGGGGGAGGCAGCCAGCTTCTCCACACTGAGCTGGCAGGGCACAGTCTCTGCCCATCCACACCCATCTCGCCTGATGGGCTGGAGCAAGAGGCCGGCCTAGTGAGCAGAGGTTCCAGTGTCTCTAACTCTGTAGGACAAGTGCCCTTGCTACACCCAGAGACTTCCGTTTATCCCCAACACTTGCCTCCATGGATCATGTTATTTAGGGAATGGACCTTCTGCCCTGTTCTTCAGTGTTCACCACCATCCATTGAACAGTGCACCCAGGAAGCAGCAGGGAAAGACTTTCGTCCCCCGTGGAGGCAGGGCAGGCTGTGACTGGCCATTCATGTCTGGTCCGCGCTGGCTGACTCACTCTGGATATCCCCGCCTCTGTGATCTTTGCAGGGGTGGGTGCGACCACTGCCCTGTATGCCTGCACGGCAGGCTTCCCCGCAGACTTCTGCCTGAGGCTGGCCCGCGAGCACGCTGTGCTGCACTCATTGGAGTCTCGGTGCTTCTCTAAGCTCAGCTCAAGCGAGGGTTCTTCGACTTTCCCACTGGTTTTGATCTAGACTGTCACTCTGCTTCATAAATGCACAGCAGACTGCGATCAGAGAAATTCTTCTCAATATATTGTTTTTACTTTGAAAAGTTGCAAGATACTGAGTTTTAGAAGCATATGGGTCCTTACATAGAATGAAATTAATACTGTAGGTGTAGACATAAGCACTGCTCCAAAAGAATGTGATGACCAAAAGCATGCCCATTCAAACAGCAGAAAACATGCCGGAAGAGGGTGACAACTGGACAACACGCTTTCAGCAGGGAAATAGCCTGGGCTGAGGGGTCCTGGCCTGCTCCAGCCCTGAGGCAGAAATGAGGACATCTCAGGACTTCTCTGTGGGGACCATCTTGCCCACTCATTGCTGCCACTGGCAACAGGGCTGGAACTTTCTGATCTCCCCCAGCGTCAGAGTTCCTGCTACTCCTCCACAGCAGAAAGGGAATGATACCAAATGATCCCATTCAGGTCTCCACCCCCTCTCGAAAGGCAGGGATTGGGACTCCTCTTTTATAATAGGTGAAATGAGGCACAAAGTCGTTGAAGTGACTTGCCCAAGACTGCATCATCATTTCCAAGTCATAAAAAAGAGTCAAACTCAGACGTGAGTCTGAAAATAATTCCTTTCTCTGCATCATCACCAGTTCAGAAACACTCTTGAATACAAGATGATTTATCTACATAGAGCCATGTAATGATCATAAAATTATAATCACTGCAATTATCATTTTATAATCATTACATAATAATGACTATAAAAGCAAATACTGTATATTACTGGCCCCAGGCTAAGTCTTTCAAAGCATGATTTTTGACATTCAATGATATATGTCTACAAACCTAGAGAGAAAGAAGAAAATAATGAATGCTCATAAACTTCAGGCCAGAAATGCTAAAGTCTTCAAGTGATCTCCTTGGTCTGGCCCCATTCTCCATTACCAGGTTGACCCACGTCCTTCCCTATACGTGCACACAGAGAGAGGTAAACAGGAGCCCTCACGCTCACAAACGCTCTTTCCTCCCCCTGACCTGGTCTTACCTCAATTTGTTTTTAGAAGTAATCATCCCAGATTTCTCTATGTCAGAGACACCATTTAATTAGCATGTATTATGTATTTTTTCCTACCAATATGTATCAGGATTATAATTAAATGGCCATCTATGTAATTATTTGTTTGATGTCCACCGATGTCCATCTGAGTTGCCAAGAATGGTTGCTCAGGATGTTCAGTGCCCAAAGATGCTCGGCGGACAAGGGAAACCCGCTCTCTGCTCCTTCTGCCCTGTGCCTTGGCCTGTCTATGCAGAGAGGCAGGATGCCTTTTCTTAATTGGCACAAGACGTCATACGTGCTGCGGTGGTTCTGCCTTGTCTGCTCTGAGGACAGGGATTCTGTCTGTGTTATTCATCACTAGCTCCTGCACAAAACAGTCCTATCACAAGCAGGTATCCAACAAACGTGTGTGGAATAAATGGTTGAACAATTAAATACGTGAGTGAACAAATGCTTTAAAACCAAAGAGTTTGCAAAGGACTCGAGTTTTGCCAAAGGTACCGTGACAAAGGCCAAATTTCAACCCCTGGTGGCCATGCTGTCTTACCTGTCCAAACAGCTAAAGCCCTCACACTAGGAGGACCCGAGCCCACAGCCAGGGAGAGGGTGGTATGCTCCCCAGGACCCTCACTCAAATCACAGTCTACAAATGCCAGTCAGTTTTATTCTTTTTCTGGAAATAAGTAATTGTGAAAGAAAGTAATCTTGCTCATCTGTAAGGTGTGGTACATAATATTCAGGCCAAAATGTTTGAATAGTGGACCAAAAGACCATTGTAGGAAAAGGCAAAAATATGAGTGATAGTTTTCACCAGGCCACTGATCTCCCAGGCCCAGGGAGGGCGCCTCTGCTGGGGATGCTCAGGGTTCACACAGCTCACATGGGGGTAAGTCAACCAGAAGAGCCAGGCCCGTGCCTGCTCACTCTTTCTTTTCCTCTTCTTTTATAACGGAAAAACTCTAGAGTTCCTCATGACCCAGAAAACTGAGGAAGATGATCCCATGAGAGAAATGACTTGGGCCTGAAATTGAATCTATGTATTGGTAGAAATAAGCACAAAAATCCTCCTGAAGAACTTTTAACTTCTGAAAATGTCTGCTTATTTAAACAGACTTGAGAAATGTCCAGGGCATGAAGTAAAGAAACTGGTTTGTCCCTACTCCTCAAGTCCCCAGTCCCAGTGCTCGCACCCCAAGCTCCCAGGCAGAAAGTCCCCCAACTCACAGGCACTCAACTTGCTCTCTCCGCAGGACAACACAGAGGCCTGAGCAAGCCCGAAGCTCCTCCTACAGTGTTCCACACCTTCCATCCCGTCAGGACTCACAACAACATGTTGGGTGGGCATCCGGGGACCCTCCTTAAACATGGTGCAACTGAGGTGGAGGAACACTACAGCATCTCACAGTGCCGGAACTGTTCACCTTCTGGGAAAAGAGGAAGGCACTCAGGGAAGAGGGCAGTGTGCTCATACTGAGAACCAGTCTACACAGACAGGCACGGGGTGTTCTGAGAATCTGGAGTCAGTGGCGACTCATGGCACACGTGCAGATTTCATCGAGGCTTTATTCAGCTGAAACAACAAATTAATCTGTTCAATAAATATTTGGGGGCCTGCATGGTAGTACAGGCCCGTAATTCCATGTACTTAAGGAGGGAGGAGGAGCCGAAGGGAAGGGAGGGGAACGGAAAAAGAGAAGCAGCAAGATATACTATGCACAGGTGCAAATCCCCTATGATGAATGTTATGACTATGTGTATCTAAAATGTACCATTAAAATAAAATTAAGAAAAATAAAAATACAGAATGAAAAGAAAAAAAGATTACAAATTCACATCTCACCTGGGCGATTTAGCAAGACACTCTCAAAAAGCAAAATAAAACAAAAATAAAAGTAAAATTAAAAATATCTAGGAGCAACACTCAGTACTCCCTGGGTTTGAATGCCAAGACCGCATAAATTAAAAACAAGGACATCTATTTATGGGCCATTCTTTGGGCCAGACACTGCGACATTGCAACAATCCAGGCCCCCGCCCTCAGGGAGCCGAAGGCTAGTGTAGAAGCAGACTGAGAAAAAATGAATAAACAATGAAGATGATGCCAGATTCAGCCAGATTCAACTAAGTATTACAGCAGAGAATGGGAGGGATAATCGAGGTGTTCAGGATTGAGGCTGTAACTCAAGAAGAAGCACAAGTCAGCCACAAGGTGCCTTAGCTCGGGTTCCCTCAAGGGGAGATCCTGAGCTGTAGTCAAGTAGATGGAGATGGGAAAGAAGCCAGGCGAGCACGCTGTGGAGCAAATTACCCCCCACAGGCAGCTGCAGCTCAGAGTGCTGGAGACTCCGGATATAAAATACGCAGCTCAGACTACGCTACCTCAGCGGCCCCGGGCTGGGGTATTTGTATCGCAAACTCCTCAAATCACTGGCTGAGGGTAGCTTAGGGACAGGCTGGGCATCTGTTCCCCGCACACCCAGGCTGCCGCGAGGACTGGCCCAGCGGGTCCGCGGTCAGTAGAAGCTGTCCATGAGGAGGATGCGGGTGCTCACCACTGGAAATCACATGGTGTGCAGGCATGAAAGGTCCGGCAACACATGGGAAGTAGGGGAGGAGGGCGAGGCACAGAAGGAAAGAGTATGACTACCTCTTCAAGGAGCTGCCAAGAGCTGGGTTCTGAAGTGGTCTGCATGCTGCAGTCAGACCATTTGGGTACAAATGCCAGCTTTGCAACACACTGGCTGGGTGATGTAAGGAACAAGTACAGTCCTCCCTGAGCCTCGGTTTTCTCGTCTGCACAATGGGACTAATAAAAGTGCTGAATCTGTAGATTTTTGTGATAATTGAGAGCAGAACTTCAAGGTCCTTACCACAATGCCTGACAATTTGATGTGCTGAATGAGCGACCACCACCTGCATCATGGTCAAGAAGACAAGATGGCAGGAATGTAGGAAACAAGGGGACAACAGAAGGACACAAGGTTGAAGGAGCAGCAGGGCCATATCCTGCAGAGGTTTGACCAATGTGTTCAAGTGTCTGCACCTTCTCTTTGGGGCATGCGAGCCAGCAAAGAACGTAAGCTCGAGAGCAGCCTGCTGCGATCATTCCAGAAGAGCAAGGTTTCCAAAAGCATGAAACACCTTTTCTGCTTCCATACCACAGTGTTAGGGCTGTGACCGGCATCGGAGGATGGTGCTATTTGGCACCGATCAGTCCGACTCCAAAAGGCAAAGGAATGAGAGAAGCATTGGTGTGAATCAGCCAAAGCAGTCCCAGACTCAGCTGCAAAGATCTGTTCCCTTTTCCTTCTGCAGACATAATTTCTCAACCACGCTGGCGACACCCAAATGAATTTACATTTTCCCAGCAGATGCAAGAGAGGGGCAAGAAGCAGGCCCAGGCCCGCAAGGAGGCATACGGAAGCAGGCCTGGAGCGAGCGGTTTGCTGCGGAGGACCCCCACAGGACTCACCACACGCGCTCATGGGTCCTTCCCAGGGGGAAAAGAAGGTACACTGTTCTAAAGAGACGCACACTAGATATGAATCTGGGGGGGAAACACACCAAAAGGGGGCCTGGTGGTTCTGAATCTAAAAGGTAATGTGTCCATGTCAAGGTCCTGGCTGAAGATGAGCACTCATCTCGGAATGGGGACAATTTCCAGAGAAGGGCACTGTGGGACAGTATCAGTTTGCCATATTCACCTTTTACAGCTTATTTTTTCAGCTTTATTGAGGTATAAAACAAAAACTGTATACATTCAGGGTATATAATGTAGTATTTTGATATATGTATATATTATGAAATGAGTGCCGCAATCACATTAGAACATCCATCACTTCACAGTTACTTTTGGGGGGGAACGATAGTTCAGATCTACCCTCATCCTGGCGCTGTAGCACAGGCCTGTAGTCCCACCGCTTAGGAGACTGAAGCAGGGGACTTCTTGAGCTCAGGAGTTTGAAACCAGCCTGGCCAACACAGTAAGACCCCATCTCAGTAAAATAAAGTAAAAGCCACTCAATAAATTGCAAATATACAATACATTAATGTTAACTACAGTCTCTCTGCTGTACATTAGGTTTCCAAAATATTTTTTTATCTTATAACTCCAAGTTTGTACCCTTTGGCCAACATTTCCCGTTTTCCCCATCCCCCGGCAACCACTGTTCTACTCTCTGCTTCTATGAGAAGAACCGTTTTTAGATGTCAAGGATTAAGTGAGATCATGCAATATTCATCTTTCTGTGCCAGATTCCTTCAGTATAATGTCCTCCACATTCATACACATTGTCTCAAATGACATAATTGCCTTCTTTTTTGAGGCTGAATATTATATTTTATCTATCTATCCATCCACTGACAAATACTTGTTATTGGGTTGAATGAATTCCTTATATATTTGGGATGTTAACCCCTCATCAAATACATAGTTTACAAATATTTTCTCCCTTTTCACAGCTTGCTTTCTCATTTTGTTGATTGTGGAAAAAAATCAAAGATGCAGTCCCCAGATAAGAGACTATTAGCTTCTCAGAGATATAAAATAAACTCTAGCCAATTAGCTTACCAGCAAAACTAGAAAAAGAAACAGCTAAGTAAAGCCCCCATGCAATAAAAACAAATCTCAAATACCGACTTCAAAAACTATCCCTGCAAAGGAACCCAAATTTTGCTGAATGAAATCTGTGCGACAATTCATGTCCTGAGGCATTAGAGAAATTTGTTAGCAATTACTGGAGCCTAAAAATGAGGCTGGGTCAGGGAAAGACATGAACAAAAACCACAGTCATACTGAGTGACTATGCACATGGACAGTGCTGCCCCTTCTGATGAGCAAAATCACAGGTGTCACACTGTGGGGAAAATAGACCACACTTAAACAATCTAGGCAATCGCTGAACAAACAAGCAAATAAGAACAAGCCTCAGAAGATGGGGGACTAGACTCAGTTACTACAATATATTGCCTAAATTGTCCAGTCTCTAACAATGATAATGACCAAAAAGAAAAAAAAAGAAAAAAGAAAAAAAAGAGACATGCAAAAAAGAGAAAAGTCTGACCTGTACATGAGCCAACAGATATTGTCTACAAGAGCAACTAGGATGTCAGATGTAGCAGATATGTACTTCAAAGTAGCCACTATAAATCTCTTCTGAGAACTAAAGGAAACCAGGCCTAAGGAAGGTATGACAATGTCTCATCAAATTGAGAACATCAATAAAAAAGAAATGATAAAAGAAAACCAAATAAATAGAGTTGAAAAGTACAATAACTGAAAGAAAACTTGCAGTAGAGGGGCTCAAAAATAGACTAGAATTCTTTGTGCACATATATTTTTTCTCATATAAGAGAAATCATATGATACTTAATATTGTATATGTGATTTATTTCACTTTATATTGTGTTCTCAAGTTGCATCCATTTACCACAAATAAGTTTATCTTTCTTTAAGGCAGAATAATATTCCTTTGTATATAAATATCACATTTTCCTTAACCATTCTTCTACTGATGGACATGGAACCGGCAGAAGAATGAGCAAATTTATTATTTTTTTTCAAATTTAAAAACAGTTTGATAGATCATATATTCCAAAGAAGAGAAAAAACAATGAACAAAAACGGTCTCAGAAAAACGTGGGACACTTTTAAACATGTATATGTACATGAAATAGGAGCCCTTAAACAAGTAAAAGAAAAGAACAAGAAAAATATTGAAAGAATTTATGGCCGAATACATCCTAGATATGATGAAAAACTTTAATGTACACATGAAGAAGTTCGATGAACTCCCAGTACATAAACAGAAAAGTATGTGGAAACAGACAAATGGAAATAAAAATGAGGAAAGCCAAAGATGAGGAAATATTGAAAGCAACAAGAGAAAAATGATTTGTCATTTACAAGAGAAACTTAATGAAATTTACACCTGACTTCTCATTAAAAACAATCCCAAAAGAAAACAGTATAACAGACTCAAATGTTCAAAGAAAGAAGGCAATCAAGCCAACGAAATTATCTTTCAAGTATGAAGGCAAAACAAAGATTTTCCAGAGAAACAAAAACTTTATTTGTTGCTAGCAGACCTACCTTTTGAGTCTTCAGACTCAAAAGAAGTGATCTCGGGTGATAATGTGAATCATCGAAATAAAACAAAAATCACCAAGAAATGTAATTTTGTAATTATAAAAAACAATATAAAGGCATGTTTCTTCTTTCCTTTAATTTAAAAAGAAATTGTTAATCACTATATGTATCTAATTGCATCATTGGACCTATAATATATAAAAATGTAATACACTTGCTAATAGCACAAAGGAGGTAAGTAAAAGTAAAGCTGTATTATTGGACTAAGAAAATGACACAAGATAGTAACTCAAATACACAGGAACAAATGAAAAGCACCAGATACGTTAAATAAGAAAGTAAATGTAACAAACTCTATGAATATGTAAATGTAACAAACTCTATGAAACTCTTTTCTCTCAGCTTCTGTAAAAGACATAAAATTATATAAATAGTAATTGGGTTTGTAATATATCAAGATATGATATGTTAATAATAATAGCATCAAACAGGGAAGAGGGAAGAAAGCCATATAGGAATAATGTGACTTAGAAAACTTTCTTAGACATAATGTGTGAAGCACAAAAGACAAGGGGAGAAAGATAAATTTGACTATGTCAAATTTTAAACTTTTATTGTTGTAAACAATACCACCAAGACAGTAAAAATACAACCCATAGAGTAGGATAAAATATTTGCAGTGTTTGTGTCTGCAAATCTGTAATCTGTAATATGAAAACACTTTTAAAATTTAATAATAAAAAGCCTAAAAAATGAGCAAAGGAGTTGCATAGAAAATTCTCCAAAGGATATATACAAATTTCCAGTAAGTACCTGAAAAGATTTTCAACATTAGTCATTAGGAAAGTGCAAATCAAAACCATAATCAGAAAACATTCTATAACCACTAGTAAAACTATAATCAAAGGACAGAATATAACAAATGCTAGTAACGATATGGAAATACTAGATTCCTCATATGCTGCTGATGGGAATACAAAATGACGCAGTTGTTATGGGAAACAGTTGGGCAGTTACCCAAATTTAAACACAGAGTTGCAATATAATCCATCATTCCTTTCGTAGGTGTATATCCAAAGGAAATGAAAATATGCCTTCACACAAAAATTGGGATACGGATAGTTGTAGAAACATTATTCATCATCGCTAAAGCTGGAAACAACTCCAATGTCCATTTATCAAAAGATAAATAAAATGTGGGACATAGTCATACAATGGAATATTATTAATCAATAAAAATAAATGAGCTACGATGCACACTACACTATAAATGAACATTGAAGACTTCATGCTAAATGAAATAAGACAGTTTTGTACAATATACTGTATGATTCTCTTATACAAATGTTCAGAATAGGCAGATCTATAGATTAAAAAGTATCTCAGTGGTTGCTTAGGGGTGGCGAGTGAGAGCTAATGGATTTAGGCTTGCTTTTTTAGGCTTTCTCATTTTGGATTTAGCCTTTTTGTTCTGGGGAGAGTTTCTTTCTATTCTAAAATTATATTGTGAAACTCTGTGAATACACTATAAATCATATGTTATAAACCTGTAACATAAGTTACTTTAAATGGGTGAATTGTGTCATGTGAATTTTATTTCAATAAAGCTATTAAAGTGGATATCTTTTAATATGCAAGCTTTTTGCACTAAAAATTATAAAAACACTGCCAAGAAAAATTAAAGAACTAAATAAATGGAGAAATATACTATGTTCATGGATTCGAACACTTAATAATGATATCAAGTTTCCCTCAGAGAAAGCTATTGATTCTGTGTAATCTCTATTCTAATTCCAGCAGGCTTTCTTAAAGAATGAGTAAACTGATTGTATGGAAAAATAAAGGAACTAAAATTGTCGAAAACAATTGAGAAAAACAGAACAGAGATGAAGGATTTAAACTGTCTGGTGTGTTACATGACTACAATAATCAGTGTAGTGTGGTCTGGTAGAAGGAGAGGGAGAGGAACACAGATTAATGGACAGCATATGGAATGCAGCTTGTATGATCTATTAATTTTTGCAAAGCCATTAAACAACTCCAGGATGAAAGTTTTTTCAACAAATGTTACTGAAAAACTGGGTACTGGTACAAAAAATATGAATGTAAAACTTCACATTATGAATGAAAATTAATTGGAGAAAAGCCTAAATGCAAAACCCAAAACTATGAAGTTAAAAACAAAAATTACAAAGACATCTTTGCAATTTAAGGGTAGGGAAAAGTTTCTTAGAGCACAGAAAGAAATAACTACAAGAGAAAAAAGTGCTAAATTAGATTTAATCACAATTAAAAATGACTGCCCATCAGAAGACATAATTAAGAAAGTGAATACTTCGGTCTCTCATCACCCTGATGGGAGGAAATGTTTACAAAACATCTATCTGATAGAAGCCTTGTAACATAATATGGGGAAACTTCACCCATCAACCAAAAATGAGCACAAAAGAATTTAAGAGCAAAATGACTTGAACAGACTGTATGCAAATAGAATGATATGTGAACAGCCAATATACAAAAGACAGAGTATACAT
>PVJO010019084.1:0-35138 GCA_004026905.1 Hystrix cristata | reverse complement strand
CATGAGCTGCAAACACTGGGGAGAAAACCACACCTGTATTGGACACGTACAGACCATATTTGTTGTCATTCCCTAAACAATACAGTGGAAGGACTATTTCCACAGTATTTACCTTCAACTGGGCATTATGAGCAATCTAGACATGATCTCAAGTATACAGGAGGATGCACATAGTTGATAGCTAAATTTTGATTCCTCGAGATATTGAGCACTTTGGGGGATTTGGGTACATTTGAGCTTAGGTGGACATCTTCCCCACGAGTACCAAGGAAGGAATGGAGCTGCTGCTCACCACTCCTTCCTCGGAAGCCTCTCTTTACCTTAGCCCATGCACCTGGCCAGCCATTGCTGGAGGTCCAGGGACTGTGGGCCTCCCATAAATGTGCTCCAGGCTCACACCCAGCCAGCCCTGTCCTTGCTGCCTCAAACAGTCCCTCAGGGCTACCAGAGAAGCAACTCTTGGAGTTTCCTTCCCTTCACAATGCAGCTCCACTTCACCACAGAGCTCCTGGTCTCTCCCGAAACTCTCTGGGAATGACCCCCTCCCACAGGGGACCTAGGAGTAAGTAAAGCAGAGGGCACCAAGAAGGCACTTTAGCAATGTGGGAGCTGTCCCGAGAGGCTTGAAGCCGTATTTAAAAATGAAGTTGGTCCAGGACTCGGGTCCCTAAGTATTATTCACCATGGAGATTCCATAGATCTGAGTGTTCCTCCTCCCCAGTGAGGTCTCTTAAGGAAGACACAGTCTATGCAGATCAGAGACACCGACCTGACAGGGAGCCCGGCTGCAACTCCTGTGTGTCATCTAGGGAGAGGGACTGGTGTTGGTGGTCCTTGGCCCCTCCTCCAGCTCCAGAGTCTGACTGGGCCCCTCCACTTTGATTACTCCTCTTCCTGGCCCTAGGGATGTAGAGTGGCCCATTGCAGGTCTCTTCTCCCCGCATGACCACCCCAGGGACCGGCAGAGTCCTGTTGCCCCCGCTTTTCTCACCCTTTGCCTGAACCAGGAAATGAAGTGCTGGGTTCCTAATCCCTAGGCCTGAGGAATGTGACCCGTACATGCATCTGCAAGGCTTGACCAAGAAGAGACGCCATGTACAGCTCCCACTTGCTTCTGAGCTGTGAGATATTCTCCCCAGTATTGTTGCTTTTTTTGTGCCACTTGTTGAGCTGAGGCCTGCCACCTGGAGGCCCCAGTAGGCGCTGAGAGAAAATAGGTGGCTTAGGCTGGATGGGGGAGAGTGTCTCCTAACCCACACTTGTGAAGGCTTCTCTCCCTGGACTGTACAGGGCCTGGTGGCCAGAGCACCCTCCTCTACCAATTCCTGCTTTATTGACTGGGCTTGCTACCCTTTTAAGCACCAGGGCCTGGTCAGGTTTGTAAACAGTCAGTTAATGTCCTCTGACATGTAGGCTACTACAGCTTCCTGAAGGATGAAGCAGAGACTCAAGTCTGTCACCTCAGGGAGCTAGATGTGACCTTACCCCACACTCACCCCATCTCTGCACTCAGCACCTTTCTGAATGAGGGGTAGGAGTGCCTGGGTCCCTGAGTCTCAGTGAACTCAGTGCTCATTTCCTTAGTATACCCATGCTGGCCGTCACTGAGTGGTCGGGCTTTATCTTGGCCTCACTGTAACCTCAGTCCAGGATTCATCTGCCTCAGTCACACCTGGCCTCAGAAGCTCAGACCTAACTGGATTCCCTCCCCACTGCCCAAGCTCTAGGTGGCCAAGAGGAGCCAGTGCTACAGGAGGGCCCGCCCTTGTCAACACCCAGTGACCGTGGCAGGGCGGCCCAGGCCCAGAAGAGGCCCGCCCCTCTCCTACAGCCAGTGAAGTACCCCTACAGGGGAGAGCTGGGGAGGCAAGGGGATACTGTGGCACTAGGACCCAGAGAGACCTAGGCCACCTCCACCTGTGCACTGCCCATCACTGTCTGACTGTGGGGTATGGGGCTAGGTGGGGACTACAGCCTGAGTCCCACTACAATCATGGAGAGTTTTATGTAGTAGCAGCTTCCAGTGACCAAAACACTAAAATCTTTCTTTTAATGTTAGTGCGGAAAGCTATGGAGAGTATTAAAGTAACAAGATTTTAATTTCTTACTATGAATACAAATTTTTGAAGCATAGCTTTCATTTTGGGGATCTTCTTGAATATGTAATTGTTTCAATGTCTTGCTGTCACTTCAAGATTGACAATTTAAACAGTAGACATTTTATGGTTGAGTTTCCTCTTTTTACAGAGTATTAGTTACTTTTTGGCTGACAGATCAAATAATAAGGCAATTTCTTTCTATACATTAATTTTTCCATAAGATTTTATGAATCTATTTGGGTAAATAGAAACAAATCTACTTTCACTTTTATCTGCTTTTGTTTCTGACAAGACTTGTAGTGAAGACCTGGCAATATGCTGCATAGCTCTTTAGGGGAGGAAATAATCAGTTCTGCTAAAGGTCAACCAATTCAGAAAATTATCTCTATCTGAACCTCACTGTCCTCCAAGATTATCGGAGTAGTTTAGCTCAGCTGGGTCCTCTCCATCAGAGATCCAATTTATTTATTTATTTTTTGGGGGTGCTGGGGATCGAACTCAGGGCTTCGTGCTTGCTAGGCAAGCACTCTACTACTGAGTTAAATCCTCAGACCTATATTTTAAAGACATTTAATAGTCAAAAATCTGACCAAGAGCTGTAATAAAAATGTCAAATTATTTGAAAATATTCAAGGCAAAAGCAGTTATAAAATATATTTCTGTAACAGCAGTGACAAATGGTGCTTTATGAGACTTAGAGTTATCTTTGAGGTCATTTTAATCCAAATCTTCATTTAAAAACAAAAATTAATAAGAAAAATAATGCAATTCATATAATTTTCCTTGGGTGTCTTTTACAGACTTGAGTTACTATTTCCAGTTGTCAAAGTTGCCATCTGAGTTTTAGATTTTGTTTTCATTGTAAGAACTCCCTACCAAAAAAATTAAGACACTTGTCAAAATTTGAATTTTCTCATGTTTGGTTATATTATAGTAGCACAATAAACGCTTAGAGTAGCACATTCATTGGTAAAGTGCATACCAGCAGCAAAATATAATCAAAATGCATTTTGTTTTTACTTCCTCTAGGGAAGAATTTGCAGGCAACTATGCTTAATGTAAGATGGTAGAAGATCCAAGAAGTTAGAAAAATTATTGTGTTTTATAGCACTATTTTCAGAATACAAAAATAAGGTTAGATATACAATCATTCTAATTTTTTGAAATTCATGTGACTTAAAAATACCAAAGGGGTTGGGGATTTAGCTCAGTGGTTAGAGCGCTTGCCTCACAAGCACAAGGCCCTGAGTTCGATCCCCGGCTCCAAAAACAAAAATAAAAAAAAGCAAACAAATAATTCAATAACAGGAGATGGAATTGAAGCAGTAATAAAGAACCTGCCAACTAAAACGCCTAGACCTGATGGATTCACTGCTGAATTCCACAAGATCTTCAGAGACGATCTAATGCCAATACTCCTCAAAGTCTTTAATGAAATTGAAAGGGAAGCAGTACATCCAAAGTCACTCCTGGTGGGCCGGGGACTTAGCTCAGTGGTTAGAGTGTTTGTCTCGCAAGCATGAGGCCCTGAGTTTGATTCCTGGTACCAAAAAAAACCCCCCAAAAAACAAAGTCATTCCTGGAGACTAACATTATCCTGACTCCAAACCCATACAAGGACCCAACCAAAAAGAGAACTACAGGCCAATTTCTCTAATAAATATAGATGCCATAATCCTAAAAAAGATACTGGCAAACAAAATGCAACAAATCATCAAATATATCATACACTATGACCAAGTAGGCTTCATCCCAGGGATGCAAAGATGGCTCAATGTATGCAAATTAACAATTAGAATTCTTCACACAAATAGAAGCAAGAAGAACGATCACACAATCATCTCATCAGATGCAGAAAAAGCGTTTGACAAAACCCAACATCCATTCATGAGTAAAACCATGCAGAAAATAGTATGTATAGAAGGACATTATCTCGATCTGATAAAGCCATTGAAGACAAACCTACTGCCAACATCATACTAAATGAGGAAAAACTGATAATTTTCTCTCTAAAATCAGGAACAAGACAAGGATTTCCACTATCATCGCTCCTGTTCAGTATAGTACTCAAAAATTTAATCAAAGCAATCAGGCAAGAGAAAGAAAAGAGATACACATAGGAAAGGAAGAAGTCAAAGTATCATCATTTGCAGATGACATGATCCTCTACTTACAAGACCCCAAAAAACTCCACTAAAAGACTCCTAGAATTAGTAACCCAATTCAGCAATGTAGCAGGATACAAAATCAGCATACAAAAATCAATAGCATTCCTGTAAACTAATAACAAACTCACTTAGAAAGAAATTAGGAAAACGGTACCATACTATAGTACCAACAGTACAGTACTATGAGGAAAAATTACTTAAGAATTAACCTAACCAGTGAAGTGAAAGACCTCTAAAATGAAAATTAAATCACTCTGAAAAAAGGAGATTGAAGAGAATATCAGAAAATGGAAAGATATCTCATGCTCCTGGATAGGCAGAATCAATACAGTCAAATAGAGATTTAACACAATCCCAATCAAACTATTGGCAGCATTCCTCACAGATCTAGAGGAAACAATCCAAAAATTTATATGGAATCAGAAGCAAAAGCAATTCCAGGTAACAATAACAAAGCAGGAGGCATCACAATCTCAGATTTGAAGTTATATTACAAAGCTACAGTGATAAAAACAGCATGGTACTGGCAAAAAACAAAAACAAAAACTGTGGATCAATGGAACAGAATAGCAGAAGCAGAAATGACCACAGAAAAATTCAACTATTTGATCTTTGACAAAGGGGCCAAAATCATACACTGGAGGAAAGACAATCTCTTTAACCATTTAACAGTAAATCCCTGAGCATCACTCAGGCAGCACATTTGTTTAGGTACTATCTCCAGAGTTGTTCCTGCCAACTAGGAGTCCATCATCAATGTCTTCACCATTACATTTAGTGGATAGGCATTTTATTGAAATAATACCACCCACAGAAAAAAAGGAAAGGCCAACACAACAACGGAAAGTGTGTTGTTCAAATAAAGACAATAATGCAAAAAGAATTTCAAAACAGACTAGATACTACTGTCCAGATTGCAATGCTGAGTTGTGTATTGAATGTTTTAAGATATACCATGCACAAAAAAATTATTGAATGAATTTGAAAAAAATCATCGTTTTTATATTTTCTGTTATATTATCTTATAAAATTAACAAAAATATGCAATTTTGGCTCATTTGTATTTAAATAATTGGACTGGTAAGTGGTTAATAAGTGGTGCTGGGAAAATTGAATACCCACATGTAGAATATTGACTCTAGTCCCATATATCTCACCATGTACTAAACTAAAATCAAAATGGATCAAAGATCTAAACGTTAAAACAGAAAACCCACTGGAAAATAAAATGGGTAAAACTCTTGAAGACACAGGCATAGGGAAGGACTTTCTGAACCGAATCCCAATGGCACAAGAAATAATACCAAGAATCAACAAAAGGGACCATATCAAATTAAAAAGATTTTGCACAGCAAAGGAAACAACCAACAGAGTGAAGGCCCAACTTACAGAATGGGAAAAATTTTTACCAGCTATTCCTTGGACAGAGGACTGACATCTAGAATATATAAAGAAATAAAAAATTAGACCCCCCCAAATAAAAGACCCAATCAAAATATAGGCACCTGAAATGAATTGAAACTTCCTAGATGAAGTACAAATGGCTAATAAATTCATGAAGGAATGTTCTACATAGTTGGCCACTAGAAAAATGCAAATTAAAATACCACTGAGACACCATGTTACTCCAGAAATAATAGCGATCATCAACAAATCAAACAACAAATGTTGGCGAGGCTGCAGAGAAGGAGGAACTCTTCTACACTGTTGAAGGGGATGTAAACTAGCACAACCACTGTGGGAATCAGAGCGGAGATGCCTCAAAAAACTGAAAATAGGCCAGGTGTGGTGGCACACAACTGTAATCCCAGCACTTGGGAGGTCAAAGCAAGAGGATCACTGCTCAAGGCCAGCCTGGGATACATAGTGAGTTCAAGCCCAGCCTGAACTACATGGCAAGACCCTGTCTGAAAAAAACAAAGCAAAACAAACAAAAACAAAAATAGAAATTACATTTGTACCAGCTATTCACTTTTTAGGATTCTTAATGAAAATGTTAAAGTCATCATATTACAGTGATACATGTATTCCCATGTTTATAGCAGCACAATTTACAATAGCTAAATCTTAGAACAATCTCCTGCATGTGGAAGGCAAGATCTCTTGCTAAATCACTAAATTGTTCAGGCTGGGATCAAACTGAACCTGAGATCCTCCTGCCTCTTCCTTACAGCGCTGGGATTATAGGTATGCACCAACGTTCCCTGATCTATCACAACTTCTGTGTTTGTCCAAACACTTTCTATCTTTGAACCAACGGGAGAGAAAGGGAGGTAGATGGATGGAGGCCGAACTTTTGGAGACTCAAAATGCCGTCTTCCTGATAGTCATTCTTTCTCCCCGCCTCACCACCCCACAAGATGGCAGTGACCACACATACCCCACTTCCACCTCCAGCCCTGCTGCTCCTAAGCAGGGGTGAGACAATGACCCTCCTTCCCGTGAGGAGGTTTCTTGGGGACAGGACAAGGGCCCACACTGAGGAGTACCTTGCTCCGTAGTAGCTTCTGCCACTCTTCGTCAGGGTCTGCCCTCCTCCAGAAGGCCAAATCCCTTTTTCATCAAAAGCCTCAATGTGTTGCCGTGGTCGCTGGCCTGAGTGCCACCCTCATCACACAAAGATAGCACCATGAGTACTCCTCTCTCACAATGCTCTCAGGTCATATCGACCCCTCCGGAATCCAACTGCTACTTCTCTAAAACGCGACCGAATCCCTAGCAACTGGCTTGGAGACCAAGTGATGTAAGCTACCACGGGAGTTCGAAAATGCCCTTTAACCTCCTTCACCAGAAGGGCTTTGCCTTCCTCAGTACAGCCAATGAGGGTGCAGGGAATGGTCACATGGGCCCCTGTGGCCAATAGGGGGCAATGGGCGGGGAAACTCATGGCTCCTCCCATCAAAGCTGAGGGCACCAATCGGAAGGTCTCAGAAAAAGAGGTTTCTCGGCGCCAGGCCCTAGGAGAGTTCTCAGGGAGTGTTTGGAGGGGTTCTTTTTTGGGGTGCCCTGGAAGGACTACAGGTCTGGCATGAAAGATACGGCAGAAACCTGTACAAACAAAAACCCCAAAATGATATTTAATTTGAGGACATGGCTCACAGTGGGTGGTCAGCAATTACTATTCAGGAAAGATCCCATTGAGCATCGCGTGCACATGTAACATTTTGGGGATCCTCGGTACCTGTCTTTTGTACTAGGGCTCCCTTTATGTGTCCTGGGAACAATTTATCATAGAATTCTTTGAAAATCGTTACTACCATTTTTTCAATGTTTATCTAATTATGTCAATTTCTGTGCTACATTTTTAGTTACTCATTCTCTTAGTAAATATTTCTTGAGTACTAATTATAATCCTGGGCACTTGGAATTAGTGAATAAAATCGGGAATTATCTTAGCCTTATAGTGATAATTTTCCCCCAGCAAAAGGGTAAAGGATTAAAACACGAGGAATAGTAAAATATTTGATATGTCAAAAAGTAATGAATGGAGAAATAAAATATAGCATGGTAAAGGGGATCGACAGGGCAGGGCAGAGTGTTGGATTGCATTTCAAAATAGAGTGGTGAGGGCAGGCATCATTAGACAACAGTAGGTGAGCAAAGTCCTGAAGAAGTCATAGCATTTGCCTGGCATCTATCTGCAGGAGGAGCTCTCCAGACAGAGGAAGCAGCCTATGCAGAGATTCTGAGGCAAGAGTGTGCCTTATGTCTTCAAGGAAAAGCTAAGTGGATGGAGCAGAGGAAGTGAGAGCTACCATAGTGGCAAATATGAAGAGAGGGGAAATAGGGAGCCAGGTGGTGTGGGGTCTTATAGGGCATCCTAAGTTCTTTGACTGTCCATGATGGCTGAAGTCTCCGAAGGATTTGGAGTTTTAGAGGGGTCCCTCTGTCTGCTTGGTTGTGAATAGGCTCTAGGGGGCCAAAGCATGGAGCAAGGAGACTTATTAGGAGGGTCTTGCTGTACTCTAGGCCACTGTGGAAGAAACAGTGTTCTTCTACAGAGAAAACAGGCACAGAATGGTAAGAGATGTTCATCCGATTGAGGCAATGGAAGAGAGGGACCCAAAAACCAGGTGAGAGCAGAGTTGGGTCACCAGGTGAGGACTAAGGGGAAGGGACGCTATGTGCAATATGTTGGAAGTGTTCACTCTATTTAGGGTATCACGGGGGTTTAGGAAATGCATTTGGGAAACAGTAAATCATGAAGAGAGAGTAGGGAGAGTGGCCTGTCCTTTCAACAGGTGTCAGCATAAAAAACATGAGAAGAATGAAGCGGGGTTTTTCCTTTTGGTATTAGTAATAGATAAGATGTTAAGGGTGTGCTCTCTATTAGCTTTCCAAGCACTGAGACAAAATACCCGACACTAGTAATTTAAAGTAGCAGAAGGCTTGTGTGGCTCATGGTTTTGGGGGATTCAGTCCGTGGTTTGCTGGCTCCTAGGGTGAAAGGGCATGGCAGAGAAACGTTTTGACCGTTCATTGATTGTTGTATAAGAACAGCTGGCAAAGATTTTCTCACATTCTTTAGGGTGCTCTTCACTCTGTTAGTTGTTTCCTTTGCTGTGCAGAAACTTTTTAATTTGATTTCATACCATTTGTTGATTCTTACTGTTATTTCCTGTGCTGTTGAAGTCCCATTCAGGAAGTTCTTGGTTGTGCCTATGACTTTGTTTCCCCTATGCTTGCTTCCAGAAATTTCAAAGTTTCAGGTCACATATATATGCCTTTGATTTTTGTACAGGGTGAGAGATAGGGATCTACTTTCAGTCATCTATATATGGATAGCCAGTTATTTCAGCATCATTTTGCTGAAGAAGCTGTCTTCTCCAATATAGGTTTTTGGCAAGAACTACATGGTTTCATTTCTCTGTCTTCCATTCTATTTCATTCGTCTACTTGTCTATTTTTTGTGCCAGTATCATGCTGTTCTTTTACTATGGCTTCGTATTGTATTTTCAAATTGGGTATTGTGATTCTTACAGCATTGCTCTTTTTCCTGAGAATTGCTTTGGCTATTCTGGGTCTTTTGTATTTCCATATTAATTTTAGGATTGCTTTTTTAGTTCTTTGAAGAATGTCATTGATATTTTGATGGGGATTGCATTGATTCTGTAGATGACCTTCAGTAATATAGTCATTTCAATAATTTTTAATTAATTTTTAATTTTAGTGGTACATTTTAGATATACTTAATGATCACATTCATCATGAGGAATTTGTACCTGTACATGATATATCTTGCTTCTTCTTTTTAATTCTGCTGATTCATGAACATGGGAGCTTTTTCCATCTTCTAATAGCTTCAGATTCTTTCTTCAGTGTTTTGCAATTTTCCTTATAAGGGTCTTTCTTCTCCATGGCTAGGTTGATTTCTAGGTGTTTTATTTTTTGTCAAGTGGTTGGGAATGAAATTGTTCTCCTGGCTTTTTTCTCAGCTAGTTCATTATTGCTGTATAAAAATACTAAATTTTTAAAAAAATTGACTTTGTATCCTATTTCTTTGCTGATTTTATTCAAAAGATCTAAAAGGTTTTTAGGGTCTTCTAAGAATAGGATCATATCATCTGCAAATAAGGATAATTTGACTTCCTCTGTGTTGAGTTATTTAGATTGACATATTTTCTTTCCAGGACATGAAACATGGAAATCCACCAGGTACTGGAAGAGTGGTAGTGAGTCACACCTGGGTCCTGTTGTATTTTCTCTGTGTCAGGTGCTGGAGTTTGCATTGTGAACTGCTTCAAACTTTTCTCTGTACTGTATTACCTTTCAATTTATCCACCACTTTTAGCTCTCCTGTCACCTCCTTCCTGATTCCTTTGACTCTCCTTGGAATATAGTTTCTCTTCTCTAACTCTTCACTCTTCTTACTCACAGAATCATGTGAAGGATACGTGTACCTCTCCATCTTATCTGTAACTTAATCAAGTGGGATTTATTTTTAGGATACAAAGATGGTTTAACCTTCACAAATTAATATATGTGATACATCATGTTCATGGAGTAACAGACAAACATGATAATCTCAATATATACAGAAAAAAGCATTTTAAAAAATGCAACTTTCTTTTATAATAAAACCTCTCAGCAGATTAGGTTTAGAAAGAACATACCTCAGCATAATAAAGGCTATTTATGACAAACCCATATATAAAATATGGGTGAAAAGTTGATTGCTTTTTCCCTGAGATCAGGAAGACGACAAGGATGATGACTCTCATCACTACTTTGCAACATAGTACTTGAATCCTACTGGAAACAATGAGGCAAGAGAAATAAAGCACATGCTAGTAGAAAAGGAAGAAGTAAAATTTTCTTTGTTTGCTGATAACATAATCATATGATCCTAAGAAGTCCACCAGAAACTGTTAGAGCTGATAACAGAATTCAGTGAAGTTGCAGGATACAAAATTAAAGTAAGACACATATAAAAATCAGTAGCATTTCTACACACTAACAATTATCTAAAAAGAAATTAAGAAAACAACCCCATTTGTAAAAGCAACAAGAGAAATAAAGTACTTAGCTATAAATTTAACCAAGGGAGTAAAAATCTGTGCACTGAAGACTATGAGACACTGATGAAAGAAACTGAAGGAAACACAAATCAGTGGAAAGTTATTACATGCTCATCGTTCAAGAGAATTAATGTGCTTAACATGTTTATACTTTGGATATACATAGATGTGGGACTGCTGCATCATATGGTAATTCTATTTGAAATAGTTCAAAGAATGTCCTTACTATTTTCCACAATGGGTATACCAATTTAGATTTACATTAACAGTGTTCAGTGGTACTTCTTTTATTTCCAAGCCCATAACAACATTTTTTCTCTTGTCATTCTGATAACTATTCCAACAAATGTGAAGTGATATCTCATAGTGGCTTTAATTTGCATTTCTTTGATGATTAATTGTGTTGAACATTTTTTTCATATACCTGTTGCCATTGTATGTGCAATCCACTGCAGCACTGTACTAGTTAGCTTTCCTATTAGTGGGACACAATAACCAATACCCAGAATTTGAAAGAGGAATTTTAAGTAGGTTCATGGTTTGAGGGGATCAGTATAGAGTCAGAAGCCTGCAAGGCAGGAGTGTTGTGGTGGCAGAGCAAAACTGCTTGGCTCCTGGTGACTGAGAGCAGAGGAGTAGGACCAGAAAGGAGAGGCCAGGGGCCATGCCTAGACCTCAAGGCCACACCTTCATGACCTACACATATACACCCAGAAGTGTGCTCTACCAATCCCCTAGGCTGATCTCAAAGCCAATCAAGATGGTACTCCACCCTAACCACTAAATCCCACCCTTTGTCAATTTGATATCAAAGCACATCTCTTTATTTTATTTTTTTAGTGCTTTTCTAGTTTATTTTCTGATCAGAGAAAATACTTTCAAGAACATGACTGTGAATGTAGGAATGCTGGAAAGCAAACAATCAAGAGCACATAGGAAACAACAGCTAATTGAAAGTTTAATTCACCTAAGTATCAGTATAAAAACTTCCTTTAAAAAATCAGTATTTTTTTTAATAGCATCTTGCTAGCCTTGAACTCACTGTAGAGCCCAGGCTTGCCTCGAGCTTGCAGTAATCCTCCTGCCTCAGCCTCCTGAGTGCTAGGATTACAGGTATATGCCACTGCACCTCCCCATCAGTGTTACAGCATTTGTTTTCAAAGACTAACATTTACTGTGGTAGTGAAATAAAGTTTTGCAAAGTTAAATTTCCTTAGCATTTAATTTCAATATTAACCTAATCCTTCATAGTCTACCAAAATGGTAATATTTTACTTTTAAACATTCATGTTCTACTTAAAGTGCAATGCTTCCTAATATGGGCCACAGAATATAAAACAAAAGGTGATGTTGTGCAGAGAGTGTGCATGCTGCAGCTGGCAGGCCAGAACTGTCTCTCTTGGAGGATGATGGCTGTGGTGGAAGGGCTTGGAGCGGCTTCTGCAGCTATTCCTGCCATGGCTGCTAAGACCTCTGTCCACTTCTGGTCATAAGAAGTGACACAACCTGAAAGCAAAGAAATCTGGATGAAAGAATAAGTATTCAAGGGCTGCCAAGCATGGTGGTGCATGCATGTAATTCCCGCACTGGGGAGGCTGAGGCAGGAAGATCCCTGCAAGTTTGAGGCCAGCCTGAACTGCATGGTGAGACCTTGTCTCAAAAAATAAAACAAACAGAAGTATTCGAGGGCCATGCAAGCCAATTGTAACCAAGTACACGGTTCTCCAGGAACTGCAAGTGGTGCGGCTGCTTCAGCCTTCCAGTGTGTACATATAACAACATTGGCAGGAGAAAGTTCTTGTCTTCATTCTGGAGATATTCATGTCTAGATAAATTCCATACTTGAAGGTTGTACTGAAAATCCAAGCTCCAGAAATACTATATAAGGCCAGGTGTCCATAACTATACACATGGCTGTGTAGATAGTCATTTCCACAGTCACTCCCACAGCGAAATGAGGCAGCCTGATCATAGTGCAATGGAATCCAAAGAACATAGAAGTTACTCCCTCTCAGAATTGTGGTTGCAGTAAGATCTTCCATATATTCTGATTCTGGGTGTCAAACTTGTTATGCAGCATGTAACAGGGATTTCTCTTGGAGTCCCTACTGCTAACAACTTTTATGTGTGGAAACAAAAGCATTTTAAATCAGGTTTTTCTGACAGAAAGGTCCTCAAAGATTCAGTGTGCTTGGGTAAACTGGTATTCTTAGCTGGATTTTCTGTTCTTTTATCCTATACCTTTTATTCTCAGTCACTTTATTACAGCTTAATTTTCTTGAATCCTACATTGGATCATTTGCACTTCTAGGAAGTACTTTGGTTTGTTGGAATTCCAGACTTCATTCTGAAATTCCTCTTCATGGGCTTAAAGTGCCTTATTTTACTGGTACCTTTTTGTATCATGCCTTTTAAATCAAAGGGTTCCTGGTAAATGCTTTTAGAAGAATTATGCCAATATTACCAAACTTTTGTTTTCATACCAGTTTGGTTTCTTTACATTACAAGCTATGGGGTGTTTGAAAATGTAACTGGTTGAGTTTTGGGATATTGCTGGCTTTGTTCTATCTCCTACTAAAACTTTTGGATATTTTTTGGACATTTGAGAACTTTCAGACAGATTTCACAAATATTTTTTACATGACCAAATCGCGGAGTGACTGCCAGCAAGAGAAAATACTCAAATGTGGAGGATATTTGTCCAGTATATCAAGCTGACTTTCAGAAACCAATTCTGTTCATCTGCCAGCATATATTTTGTGAAGAGTACATTACCTTGTGGCTTAACAGCAAAGAAAAAGCATGTTTACTGTGTGGAACTGTTATTTCAGATCATATAAGTAAATAGAAGATGGGAGCCACTTCATTACACTTTCAAATTTACTAAGTGGTATAAATTATTAAGGCCACAAAGTATTAACTTCATTTGGTTACAGTGACTATTTATTAAGGCATTATGATGTATTTTCAGGACTAGAAGAAAAATATTTCCAAATGGTTTTAGAATCTTATAAGACTTGTGTATATAGTTCAATTTATTGAAAGAGTAAATGAAATAACCCTGTGTTTTAAAAAGCGTATGCTATAATATTTAAACTAATGATATGCAATTTATTCTAGCCTTATTATCATATAATTGCAGTGTTAAATTGTAGATGTGTTTTCTTGATGACATTACTAAAACAGCAATTAGAAACTAGAACTAGTTTCTAGAATTGAAAGGAATTCAGATATTCTTTCCTGACATTGTTTTCAGAATAAAGAATATTTTTGCAGTATTTTAAGATACATAATCAAAAGAAATTTTCTTAACCTTGGCTTTTATAATTGCTGTTTAAAAATGCTTAAAATTTTCATGAAATTTGTGTTTTCATTAAAATTTAAAAAATTTATTAGTACATGTTTACGGTACTTAGTGATTACATTCATTGTGGGGAATCGGTACATGTACATAACACCTCTCAATTTTTTCTTATTTCTCCTTCCCCTCCACCCACCTTTTAAAAATATTTTCTGCCAGCATCAGATTCATTTACTTATTTTATTAGTCCTTATGAAGTTATTATCATAAACACAGATTAATGGCCAGACTAACAGGCCAAAAACATATAAAATATATAAAACAATTATACTAAATCAAGGTACACGTTTATATACATTGGCCATGCTGAATTACAATAACTTTTTTCCTCTCTTTTTCCCTAGTATCTCTCTTTTATTTTGTACTTTATTTATATATTGTGTTTCTCATAAAATAGAAGCCATGTGATATTTAACTTTGTGTGTCTGATTTATTTCACTTAACCATATGGTCTCAAGGTGAGCCCATTTTCCTACAAATGACTCAAGTTTATTCTTATTCATGGCAGAGTAGTACTTGACTGTGTATAAATACCATATTGTATTTATCTTTTCATCTGTTACTGGACATATAGGCCACTCCCAAGATTTACCCATTATGAATTGTGCTACTATAAACATAGGTATGTGTGTATCAGTGTAATATGATGTCTTTAACTCTTTTGGGATGATACCAAGAAGGGAACTAGCTGGGTCAAAAGGAATTTATATTTTTAGGCTTTGGGGAATCTCTATACTGATTTCCATAGTGGTTGCGCCAATTTATACTCCTACCAACAATGAAGAAGCTTACATTTTCCCTGTAGTCTCTCCAGTATTTGCTATTGTTTGCTTTCTTGATGACTTGATGATGGCCATTCTTTCTGGGGTGAGATGGAATCACAGTGGTGTTTTAATTTGTATTTTGTGAATGGCCAGCAATGTTGAGCATTTGTCCATGTATTCATTAGCCCTTTGTACTTTAGCAACTGAGAAGTGTCTATTCATTTCAGATACTCATCTTTTGATTGGGTCTTTACATTTGGGGAGTCTAATTTTTGTGTACGTGTGTGCTAGGGATCGAACTCAGGGCCTTGCACTTGCTAGGCAAGGATTCCACTATTTGAGCTAAATCCCCTACCCCAGAAGTCTAATCTTTTGTTTCTTTGTATATTCTAAGAATTAGTCTTTTGTCTGAGGAGTACTGGGCACAATTTTTTTTCTTATTCTGTAGGTTGTCTCTTCTTTCTACTGTTTAATTCCTTTGCTGTGCAGAAGTTAATTTGATATGAACCCATTTATTGATTTTGGGTTTTATTTTTTGTGCCACTGGGGTTCTGTCTAGAAAGTCCTTGAGTACACCTACATCTACAAGAGTTTAATTTATTTTCTCTCCCACCAGATTAACTATTCCTGTACTAACATTTAGATATTCAGTCCATTTTTATTTTAGCTTAGTGCATGGTGAGAGACACGGGTCTAGGTTCAATCGCCAGCATGTGAATAGCCAGTTTTCCCAGTATCAGTGTTAAAGAGGCTATCTTTCCTCCAGCAAAAGATTTTGTCCCCTTTGTCAAAGATAAGGTAGCTGAATGTGCCTGGAGTTGTTTCTGCATCCTGTATTCTGTTCCTTTGATCCACAAATCTGTTTTTTGCCAATACCACACTGCTTTTATCACTATAGCTTTGTAGTATAACTTGGAAGGCCGAGATAATGATGTCACTTGTCTTGTCCTTGTCGCCCATATTTGCTTTTGCTATTCTAAATTTCTTCTGGCTTCATATGAACTTTAGAATTGTTTCTATAGTTCTGTAAGGAATACAATTAGTATTTTGATTGGGTTTGCATTAATTTAATATATCAGTTTTGGAAGTATGACCATTTTGGCCATATTGGTTCTGCCTGTCCAGGAACAGGGAATATCTTTCCATTTTCTGATGTTCTCCTCAATCTTGAGAGTTATTACTGAGGGGTACTAACTTATTCTTGTCTTGCATTATTTTCCTGTTGCTGATTTCCTTATTTTTTCCCTTTGCTTAGCTGCTTATCTTGCCAGGTATATTCATTCTTTTTGACTTATGGTTATCGTTGTCTATTTTTAGGATATCTTTGGGGATTTTTTGTAATGCTGGTTTGGTGGTCATGAGTTTCTTGAGGTGCTCTTTGTCATGGAAATATCTCATTTCTCCATGAATTTTAAAGGAAAGTTTTGCAGGATGCAGAAGTCAAGGTTGGAAGTTGCTATCTTTTAGGGGTTGAAACACTTCACTTGAAGCCCTTCTGGCCTTAAAGGTTTATGTTGAGAAATCTGCTCTGATTCTAATGGGTTTACCTTTATATGTGATTCATTGCCTTTCTCTAACAGCTTTCAAGATTTTGTCCCTGTGATGGAATTCTGGTAATTTGAGTATAATATGGCATGAAGAGATTCTCTTTTGATTTTGGCTATTTGGGACTCTATATGCATCAATTATCTGTATGTTTATTTCTTTTCCTATATTTGGGAAGTATTCTGCCACTATTTCTGTGAACAGCTTTTTATGCCTCTTGTCTTCTTATTTTTAACTTATTCCATTTACTCTTAGATTAGTCTTCTTTGCATTATCTAGCAGCTTTTATATCTATTTTTCATCTTCTCTTGCTGCTTTTAAGGAGTCCTTGAGTAGTTGATCATTGAAGGCATTATTATCCTGGAAAAGAAATCCACAATTATGGTATAAACATTAAGAGAACCCAGATGTTGATTTCCAGTTAATATGTACTAAATGTGACAGCTACATTTCTGCTAATGGTAGAAAAGAATTGAATGTAATTTTACAGAGCCAACTCTCAAAAGATTAATAAAGCTTTATAGTTTACTATTAAAAATATAGAGTTTGGGAATGAGAGAATGGAAGAGGAAAAATTTGAAACCTTAACACGTTCTTGACGTAATTTATTTGTGTTGCTGCCGGGCAGGTCAGATTTAATTTGTATGTCTCCATGCTGGGTGACTGTGATTTTATTTATTTATTTATTTATTTATTTATTTATTTATTTATTTGGTGCTGGGGATTGAACTCAGGGCCTTGTGCTAGCAAGGCAAGCACTCTAACCACTGAGCTAAATCCCCAGCCTGTAGGTGACTGTGATTTTAATCAATTGAATGATATTATATTGCCAATCTGCTCTTTTGTTAATATAAGATGCTAAAACAAAAACAGTCACTGTTATTTTACAGCTACATTATTATTAAGCTCAGTGCTAAATTTTTCTTTTGTTTATTCCTTTGTTTTTCTTTCATGGTTCTCATTTTTGTTTGGGAATTTGATCTGTAAGTAATATGCGCTTTTTGTATGAACGTATGTATATTATAACCTATTCTTTTTTCAATCTTAAAGGTATTTCAATTTTGTAAAAATTTTCCCATTAGAATGTCAGACAGAAAATGGAAGATTCATCAGATGAATCTGTAATTATATCTAATCAGAGGAAAAGGCCATGACCTGTCTATTACTCTTCAGATGAAGATGCATTAGAGTTAGATAAATGTTGTCTTGTGGCCAACAAATTCAGTGAATGTAGTGTGGAGTTGGATATGAATGTAGATGATCAGGAGGAATAATGACAGCCAAATATAGAAAGAAACATGATAGAACATGAGCACCTAGAACTGTGAAATGCAATTCTAATAAGAAATATTAATTGCAGTGATCCTTTTGCATTGTATAAATTACTCATTTCTCATAAAGTAGTCAAAATTCTACCTGAAGAATCAAATATATATATGTCACCAGTGCAGCTTTAGGGCAAAAAGAAGAAAATATCAGCAATTCTGGGAATCTGTTAACAATCAGGGACGTGAAAATTTTTAGGAATATGTTAATAATTGTAGAGACAGTACCATTACCAGATACTAGATTGTATTGGTCTATAAATAATACATATACCAACAGTTGTATAAAGAATGCCATGCAATGCAATCGTTTTTGAGGGGGCTATTTTGAACTCTTTACTTTACTCTGACAGTACTATATGCAGAACCTAGGATTCCTTGAAAAAATTTAGAAAAATCGTGGAATAAATTATTAGTACATTCAAGAGTACAGTAAAACCTGGAAGAAATGTGGTGACAGGCAAAAATATGATTTTATGGCAAAGACATCTGTGTTTTCACAAATACACCAAAGGAAAACATCATAAATATGGGATAAAATTATATAAATTGTGTTTGCCTAATGGTCACACCTATGGTTTAAATTTCTATGCTGGAAAAAGTGCAAACCCTTTGATGCATGAACATTCTTGTTTTTATTTTATTTTATTTTATTTTATTTTATTTTATTTTTGAGACAGAGTCTCACTATGCATTAGGCTGGCCTTGAACTCACTGTGTAGCCTGGTCGCAGACTCATGGTGATCCTCCTGCCTCAGCCTCCTGGTGCTGGGATTGCAGGCATATGCCACCACGCCCAGCTCCATATGGGCATTCTTATGATGTTGTTTCGAAATTAGTGAATGGCTTATTATTTGAACACCACATGTTACATGCAGGTAGTTATCTGAGTATACCTCTAGCTCAAGAACTTTTGCAAAGAGAAACATTTTTTCCGTGGCACAGTACAGCCAAATTAAAAATTGTTACCAGTACAATAAAATACAAAGCAAAAACATGGCAAAATTATAAACTTTGGAAATTGTTCTGGTGTAAAATTTGTTAAATTGACTGATGAGAAAACCATTTGTATATTAATGACTTGTAAAAATCATATATGTACATTGATCTAAAGAAATTCACATAAAACCTGATTGTGTCTTTGATACAATAATGCAAAGAAAGACTTTGATTTAGCAGACCAGATGTCATCATATTACAGTTCCTTAAGGAAAACATTAAAATGGCATAAAAATTGTAATACATCTAATCTGTGGTATAGCAGTTGTAAATGCTTATTATATTCACTAGTAGTGGGGTTACTCAGAAGACTTATGTGTTAAATATTAGTATATCAATTATTGATAAAATACTAACCCATGAAGAAATTCCACGGGCACAAATCACTTGAGAAACCATTCACTTTATAGAAGCTTACTTAGGATCAGCAAGAAATGCACACAGCGGTGTAGAGAATTTTTTCACAAAATTATCTGAAAAAAATGGATGCCACTGTGGCCACAGAAAAAGTCAAACATGTTATGATGTTTTGCACACTCTGCACAAATCAGCTGCCTGTATGCATACAGTGCTTTAAAGAAATTCATGAATATAAGTAAATTTCTTTTATTTAAAAAAAAATAAATCTGTTGATGATTGCAATATTTTTTAAATTGGTATGGATAATATTAATATTTATATTTGAGCAGTAATTATTCAAATTCACATAACTAGATTCAGTCCATTTATAGATTTTTAATTAATTTTATTATTAAGAAGACTGATGAAAGTGATCAGATCCATTTGTACCACCAGTGGAACAAGCCACCTGATGAGACAGTTGTGTCTGTACCAGTCATGGTTCAAACCAGCAGAACACATTAAAGTCTATGATATGAGAAGGGGGAAGAGAGACGTGGTACAAAGGTTCTTACTGAAGAGTAGAAGAATGTTTATAGAATTAGGTAAAGGGAAGAGAAAAAAACTGATGAGAAATAGAAGATAAAAGTAGGGAGGGAAAAAGAAATTATTTAAGAGTAAAAATGAGAAAGAAACAAAGGGAGAAAATTAAAAAGGAGAGGAGAGGAAAATAAACACAAAAGAAGTAAGAAAAAGAGATAAGAAGCAAGGAAGAAGGACAAAGAAAAACCCCCCAAATCTCAATAAATTGGTGAAGAAGAAAGCTGAGAAGGAAAGAAGAAAAAAGGAAAAACTTAGGGAGGGAGGGTGCAGGGGGGGGAGAGGGGGGAAAACCAAGATACATCATGTATAGGTACAGAATTAATGTAATGAATGTGACCATTGTATATAGAATGTACCAATACATGTTCTTGGCTTAAAATAAAATTAAAAAAAAAAAAGGAAAAACTAAAAACAACACACACACACACACAAAAGAAAACAAACAAACGAAGAAGAAATTTCTCTGCGATTTCAAATGTTTAATTCTCTTCCAGGATCTACAATTTTGGGGCAGAGTCCATGTCAAGTTGTGTCCCTGCTCACACTGGTAGGTAAAGAAGGCAGTCAGACCCCAGCTGTGTGCTGATCCAGGTACCACCAAGCAGTAGGATTAGGGTGAGGGCGAGGGTGCCAGTGCTGTGTCCTTCAAATCCATAAAAACAAACCCACCCTCCAGGAAAACATTTCATGGAGGAAATGAATTCATTGAAGTAGAATTGCTATCTCCTGTAATATGCATCTTAAAATTTTTTTTTCACAATATGCATTTTAAACTCTTAAAAATTGCCTTAATGAGATATACTTTACAAACCATAACTTTTCCCTAGTTTTTTTTTTTTTGTTTGTTTTGTTTTGTTTTGTTTTGTTTTGTTTTGGCTACAAAGCAAACACTTTATCGCTAAGCTACATCCTAGTCTTTTCTTAAAATTGTGTTCTGAGGCCAGGTCTTGCTAAATTTTTGGAGTTGACCTCCAAGTTCCAAGCTTCCTTCCTCAGACTTCTGAGAGTGGGGATTATAATCATATGCCCACCAGGCAAATTCTTCCATTTTAAAACACAATTCAGTAAATTTTTAGAGATTTATGGAGGCATGAAACTATTAACACAGTCTAGATATTTACTATTTCAGTAGATATTATCAATTCTTTCTTTAGCTATAATCTACTAATTGACACACTGACATGCTATGAGACTTTCTGTTTAACAGTATTGGCAAGAATGGGAATGTAATTGATCTGAATTCTTTGCCAAACATAGAAGTAAAAAGTAGTCTCATAATTTCTTCTGAAATTTCATTAAATCTTAATGACACTGCGGCAACTTTTATTTCCTTAAGAGCTATTTATATATTGGGGATATTACGGTTCTTTTCTGTCAAGAAATTTAAGGCTCTACTGGGAAATTAATTTATGAAAATTTGCAGCTTTTCAAATATTACCATGATTTGTCTTTATCATGTTAAATTTTTATATTTCATATATATTTCCATTTTGTCCGTGTGGCTTTTGGGTTCATGAGAATTCTTAAGCTTATTCCAATTAATAATTCACACAAAGGTGCACTAGTGTATTCTATGACTATTTATTTGTTTACATGTAAGCATTCAGTAAGCCTGGATTTGATTTATGTGTGCAGACTGAGGGAAAGATCCATCTGTTGCTTTGTTAATTACCACCCAGCTGTCCTCTTCCACATACTGTATAATCTACTTTACCTCTATTGTATAGAAAGCCACCCGCATCATATTCACAAGTCTCTGAATCTGTCTCCATTGCCCACTGTTTTAGTTGTGCTTGTAAGGGAAAATAAGTGCAACTGAGAGAGTGGAAATTTGACATGAAACCTCAGGGAAGGTTGAGTCTGAAGTACTCCTGTAAGGTAGTGGGAAGTCAGTGCACAGAGAGGTCAGAGGATGTGATAGATCATCACCTTGGATACTGACAGAAATGGTGATGCACAGACAGACAGGAGACTGGTGCTTCATTGCTCAATGAAGGTGAATCTGGGAGAGAGGACCATGTGGATGGTATTGACAGCTAAAAAGACACCACTTGAGAAATAGGACTAGCAATGGACTAGGATTTGCAAATGACATAAAAAGAGTTTACATCTCCATGGCTAAAGTTTCCATCAGAAATCTTTGAACAAGAACTATGAATCCTAGGACTTTGTCCTACAGAAATAAATCAGGTCAGTAGGCAATATATTAGGAAAGATGCAAAATAAATGTCAGATACAAGGTTGATTAATTTGATATGTTCGTTCATTGGGATGCTATCTTACTCTGTCAGTGATATCTTGTTTGATGAAAATGCTGATGATGTTTTTAATAATATTACAATATTATATGCAATGTTAATTTAAAAATACCAGAATGCATGTATGTGTGACAAGGAAAAATCAGTAACATCTGGAGCACAGTAAATACCAAATGTTGTCAATGGTGGGCTCTAGGTAACAGAATTATGGATTATGGGTAACTGTTGCCTTCTTTGTGCTTATATATCTTTTCTTCTTATTCTACAATGAACACATATAATTTCTGTAGTTAAGAAATTGTTAAAATAAGGACCATTACTTCTGATAAGCCACAATATTTGCATTGTCTGATAAGCCATAATGTGACATGTCTTTTGTAAATCACTTCCCATCATGGTTGCTTCTCCAACTTTATCTGAAGATTCTATCCTCCAGGCTGAGATCATGAATGTCATGATTTTACTCCTTTTTTCCTCACCTGTGTTTGTTGTTTTTCTCCCCCTCCCTGCTCCTGCTCCTGCCTCCACTCCCATTTACCAGGCTACCTCTTTCTCTCTCTCTCTCTCTCTCTCTCTCTCTCTCTCTCTCTCTTTTTTTTGTGTGTGTGTGTGCTGAGGATCAAATTCAGGGCCTTGTGCTTGCTAGGCAAGCACTCTACCACTGAACTGAACTAAATCCCCAAACCCTTTTTTTTTTTTTGTAACCTCTTTCTCTTCTTTCACATACAGCTCACCTCTCACTCCCTCCAAGTAATGACCCTGTTTTCTCCCAGTATAAAGTTTTCTCCCCATGGGAACTTGCAAGAACCATTTTCAAACTTGATTAATAGCTTTTATCACAACTTCCTTCAAACTAGGTATATCTCCATTTTACCTTATTAAAATTTGAAATTGCTAGAAGATAAGGACATTGTATCTTCTATCTTTGAATCTAATGCTCTGAAGGTGTCCAAGATTGTTGTGTAATTGACGTTTTTGTTGCACTTTAATAATCCATGAAGCACAGATGTTATTTTTATCATGCTCTCATGTCAGTGACATATTTGCCAGGGGCAATATATGGAATAATGTTGATGTGGATTGTTTGGAATGTTTCTTGATCACCAATTGTGTAAATGGTGGTGGGCAGGTACTATTTCTGCTGTGAATATTAAAGTACTTTGCCACTAATATGGGAGTCAGATGATTTCCAAGCATCCACGGGACTGTGATAGGCTAACTCATGAAATTGCAGTTGTTCTAATGATGATTCTTTGAGAATCATAGAAGTTCTATCTTTAAAATTTTATTTTCTGTGAAGTAACAGTTTCTCTTTCTTAAAGGTGGATGCTATTTCTGATGACTTTGATGATTCTGGGGCATCAGACATTGGAACAAATGTTCGATAATTGTGGATGAAGGATGCTGTCTACACTAATAAAGAAACTTCTTCTCCTGCACATAGTTTGTGAAGGTACGATTGGCCCTATTAGGAAAATATAGCAGAAGAGCTATCATTATAATGTACTTGGCCCTAGTTACCAGCTCTTCAATATGTGAGGTGAGCCCTTGGATTGTAGAATCCTGTACAATATAGGGAAAATATGTAATATCTGTAAAAGCTCCTGTTTCTGCATTCTTTTGTGTGAATGCATGCAATAACATCTGTATGAATTTTCCTCTCGTTTATAAGTACTTAATTTCTACCTAATATAAACATCCTACAATATAAGGGATAATATTTCCAACATGCATCAAGTGCCTAAAAATAAGGTTGGAGATAATCTCATAGTGGCGTAGGGGTGTGTGTGTGTGTGTGTGTGTGTGTGTGTGTGTGTGTGCACGTGCATGAGTGTATTGATGTACATGACTGCATGCACGCATGAGTGCTCATTGTTGAATTCTATTTGGAATCAGTAGATACTTTCTAAGATTTTGTTACAGTCAAGGCTGTGTTTGCAGATAGCCATGTTCAACCTTGTGCTCTCACCAGCATACTTGACCACCCTTTGAAAGGAGTTGTGAATGTGAACATACAATTAATAAATCCTGTGCTATACTCCAAATGGTGGCTGTGAGATTTAGTTGGCACTTTTCTCCATTTGATTTCATTAAATCCTTAGAAGAGAATCCACTGCTAAAGGATTATAAGCTTTTGTTCTCACAGAAAGATTCATAAGGTGTCTGTTTTAAGCATGTGCAAAGATAAGATCTAATAAATAATATTTTCTGGTATTGCAAAATCAGAGGAACCTGTGAAATTGACTATGACTTCAATGAGCAGATAATTGCACTTAAATTTCTTGGTGGCTGTTTTAGGGTTTGTACCTTATAGGGTGGCTGGTTAGAGGCTGAATATTTCATGTGGCCAGGGACCTCAAACATGAAGGCACATTCAGTGAAGCCCATGAACTATAGGCATATGGGTGAGGTAATTTCTTTCCATGTGGCACTTGTCATTGGTTTCTGCCAGTCGTTCTTTTAGTGATAATTTTGTTGTCTGGGATTCTGTTGGGAAATCAAACAATATATTACTTGCCAAGGAGGAACCTATTTTTTATTGAAGAGAAAGTACTTTCCAAGGGAAATAAATGCACAATAGCATAGAACATTCATGAGACTCAGGGACCATCTCCAGAGACTCTCAATTTGTTGGGAATGAAGAGTGATCTGGGTATGTGTGTGTTTATAAAGCATGTTAAATCTTGCTCTTCGTTTTAGGAAAGGAATAACACTGCCATTATGTTACATTCCCTCTTTTCCATGCCAGAAATGGATTATGTGCTGGCAGTGGGCCGGTAAGGCCTGGATATATTCGGCAAAGGCAGCACACTTAACTTAAGAGGCATCAGGGCCACTATGGTAATGGGCATGATTTATGCCTACAGCGTGCCTTCGAGTTTGAGTACAACTTCCGCAATCTGTCCAATTTTCATTTATCCAAAGCCATTTTCATCTCCTATCACCTTGTCAAGTTCTTACGTTTATTTTTTTTCTATGTCCATTCTTCACACGCTAGAATGTAAACTCCATAAAGCTACAGCATTTCAGGTGTGATGTTCCTCAGCTTATTAACAAACATGTAGACTAGTGCCTCTGAGATAATAGTAGCACATTGTATGTTTTTAAGTTCAATGAATTAATGATGGGAACAGCATTCACGTTTACTCAAATCACTATAAAATTATTTGTCATAAATTATGACTTCACTTAACATTTTAAACAAAATTATTGCCATGTGTGGTATCCATAGGCCTCCTTGAACCACTTTGCAGGACAGCAGCAGTCCACCTGCAGGCATGAATCACCCGGAAATCCCTGGAAGATGCTTATCCACGGAGAAAGATGTTTGTAAAATCCCACAAGCATACTCCATGAAACTTCTTGCTTTCTAATAACTGAACATTTAACCAGGGAAGTGTATCTAAGGGGAAGGGCCAGTGGAAAGTTTCTGACATGACTGAGAAGGGACTGTGAACTCACTGTCAGCCCTGGGACTCATAATTCCACCAGAAATCCCTTTCCTCTAATGAACAGGTTGGATATGAATTTGCTTTACAGGCTGAGTGGTATCTTGCAGCCATCCAGTGGTTAATTCCCCCACTTTATCATAAAGGAGCACAGTAGAAGCAAATGTCTTGTAGTTTAGGGTTTTGGCATAAGCCCATTCCACAGAGTCTTACTGATTCAATTTTATGTACCTGCCAGAGTCTAGACACTGGAGTTAAATTCCAGTTTGGCTCATTTACTGCTCCTATGGGCTGTGTGACCTATCAGTAGTAACTTCTAGGAGAGAAAGGGCAAACAGAGGCTGTGGTAGCTCTGGGTTCTGTGAAAGTTACTATCTGCAAGCAATCCCGCACCCTGTAGAAAATACAGGAAAAGGTGAAAGAGATCCCCTTTTAATTCTTCAACATGACTGATGTGGAAGCATCAACTCTGAGAGCAACAGTACACATGGTCACCCCACTCAAGTGTGATTCAGTCACTCTTGGTGTTGCCAGATGTACCCCCCTACCCCAGACTGAGAAAGTCACTTCAGCTAGCACCTTGCCTGCCACGGTTATGGACGGAAATAAATTCCCTTCTTTTTTACATTGCAGACTCCAGAATATGTTTGCCTTCATAAGGCAAGCCCAGCAGATCTACTTTCAGAACATTTTGCTTCAGGAATATGGCAACTTTGAGGCACTTTGCCTTAATTTGGAAGATAGAGACCTTGGCCATCTCACACTCATTGGTGCATCACACTGGTTTCCCTGAAAGACTCTGGGAACAGGAGGTTGTGCACTGGGTTAGATACCTGTTTGCTGCAGCTGGGACAAAACTGACATAAGTATAGGAAGCCATGATTCTCTGGGCTCTAGTGGGTCAAGATGAAACTTCCAGGTGGCATGCTGGTAATGAGGTGCACATTTGCTGATAGTTACTTGCCCTTTAGGAATACATGCACTGAAGGAAAGGAAGTAAGACAATGATCTTGAGAACAGGTTGGCAAATTGCTGTTTTGGGCCAAGTCTGGCCTACTTCTGGAAATTAGTCTTTGAAATGAAGTTCCATTCATGGGCCTGGAACCTATTCAGGGCCCAATTTATTGTGTGCATTGTGCTCGGCATCACAATTGTGGGCATTATTAAGGCTAGGGATGTTGAAGTCTGCCATCATGAGTGCTATTTTTTTATATTACTATTTGTAGTTGCCATGGGTTCTGGTTCATTATCTCAGTGGTGTTGCTATGAGATGCATAAAAGTTTGACTCTACATCTTCTAAAGGTGTGTGTTTGTGAGTGTAAGCAACACCTTGTTCATCACACTTAATGTCTGTGTCTTCATTTTGTGGGAAATTATAAATGCCATATCTCCAAGATTTCTGCTGCTTTTCTTTGAAGAATCTAATGCTTAGAATTCTAGATTTTATCCAGTGTCTATTGAAAAACTTGATTTATACCTATATCGCCAGTAACTGTCAAAGAAAATATGTTTGCTCTACATTTTCCTTCCTTTCCGTCTCTTTTTGCAATATTGGTTCTGCTTATCCAGGAGCAGGGGACATCTTCGTATTTTATGATGCCCTCTTCGATCTCCCTTTTCAGAGTACTGTAGTTTTATTTGCAGAGGTCTTTAACTTCCTTGGTTAGGTTAATTCCCAGGTGTTTAGCTTTACTTCATGCTACTGTGAATGGTGTTATTCTTTCTCATTAAGTTCATTATTATTGTACTCAAATGCTATTGATTTTTGTGTGCTGATTTTGTATCTTACCGCCTTGCTGAAGCTGGTTATTCTAAGAGTTTTTGGTGAAATTCTTTGGATCTTTAATATAAAGTATCATGTCATCTGCAAATGATGATAATTTGAGATCTTCCTTTTCTGTGTGTATCCCTTTTATTTCTTTTCTTGCCCAATTATTCTGGCTAATGTTTCAAGTACTATGTTGAATATAAGTGGTAATACTGGTGGGCATCCTTGTCTTGTTCCTCATTTTAGATGGAATGCTTTCAGTTTTTCCCTATTTAATATGAAGTTGGCCTTTGGTTTGTCATAAGTAGCTTTTATCAAATTCAGGTATGATCCTGACAGATCTGCAATGTTTGCCCACTCTACACCTACAATAATCCAGCCCCAGAATCACCTCCCTTGTTAGAACCTGTATAGAGGAGAGGGACATACCCTGGAGAGGACTGGCAGTTACACTTTACCCGCATGCCACCATGTGGGGGATTTAAACAAATATTCATTCTGAAACACTTACAGGCTGGACTGAGGCCTTCTCTACCCATTTAGAAAAGGCTACAGAGGAGCTGGGGATTTAGCTCAGTGATTAGAGTGCTTGCCTAGTTAGCACAGGCCCTGAGTTCGATCCCTGGCACAAAAACAAAAAGGCTGCAGAGGTAGTCAAGGCACTCCTTAAATAAATCATCCCCAAGTTCGGACTAGCCCAGTCCCTTCAGAGTGACACCGGGCCTTCTTTTACTTCTCAAATAACTCAAGGGGTGGAAAAGGCCTTAGGAATAACTTACCAGACATTCTTCATGGAGACCTCAGTCCTCTAGAAAGGTTGAGAGAGCAAACCAGACCCTTAAGTGATCTCTGGCAAAACTTTGCCAAGAGACATCTAAGTCTTGGATATGATTATTTCCAGTAACTCTCAAGAGGATTTGGGACACCCCCAAAACTGTGTTAAATATGTTCCATTTGATTTGTTACATAGGAGGCCTTTCCTATCCTCTGGTATGGGGGTAGACCCAAAGGCCACAAGACTCTTAAAATATCTTATTAATCTGGGCCAAGTACAACGGGATATCCAAGTATATGGGAACAAAGCCCTGCCAGCTCCTGGCCCAGAGGAACCACCTAGTGTCTACCTGGGAGATCAGTTACTCATTAAAACTTGGAAATAAAGGACTTCTGTAAACAAATTAAAACCCAAATGGAAGGGCCACTTTCATTGATGCTTGCTATACCCACTGCAATAAAGGTGGCAGAGATAAATAGTTGGATCCACCTCTTTAGGATAAAGCCAGCTCCACCTGAAATATCTGAAGACTACTAGAAAGAAGAAAGTTACTTCTGTGCACCTCTGGAAGACCTGAGGCTCCTCTTTAGTAAGCAGAACCCCAGTTCTGCTTCAAGGATAGATAAGTAGAATCACTATAGAGGGGTACTGGTAGCCTATGTGGTATCCCTCTTTGCTTCTGTAGACTCCTGACAGGTTCATCAAGCTCTCTTCCATTAAACAAGCAGCTCAACTGTTCTCCATGTATAGACACTAACTCCTTTCTCATTGTCTTCTGACAGGTTTTCCTCAGTGAGCCACATCATCCTAAGGTAGTCAAAGAGCACATAATCCCCAGTAGGTAGGGCCTATAGTTTCTTTCAGCAAGAAGTAGCTATATGAAGACAGAAACCTTCACTCTGTCAGCAATCCATAAAGAATATGGGTATTTATGTTTCTCAAGGGGAAATGCAGCAAGAGATTAGGGCATGGCAAAGCAGCTGGGCAATTGGGCATGCCCTGTCCAATTGCAGAGACTTGCTAACCACCGGGGCAAAGCAGCTCTGCACTTGATACCAATCAAAGAATGCTTTCTTTAGTTCTTTGGGCACAGGATCAAGCTGAGCTCTGTACATGTTACCAGTCTTTTGGCATGAGATTGCATGGGTTTTTGATGGGACAGACTTGATCTGACATCAGAAAGAAGATATAAAAGATGGCAGCCATTGACTTTACCACCACTGCCCTCTTTCTTGCAGTGGCCTGCCCTGCGTGCAGGGCATGTCTTCTCTTTTTCCTTCAAAGCACATTTTCTTCTTGAGCACTTCTTTTGAGCTTCTTTTTCTTCTTCTTTTGCCCTAAACATTAACCATTCATTGATTGTTGCATCCAACTCTTTGAATGGGAGAGTAAGCTTGGAAAGGACCTCTAGTAACAAAAGGACTCAGAGATTTGAATTACAGAGACTGTCCAGAATAACAAACAGCAATAGTTTCTCAAGCAAGTAATGGGAATCTTGTAATGAACCTTTATCAAAGTTCAGATATGACATGGATGCCTAGTTCCTGTGGCCGCCCAAATGTGACAGGGAACCTTGGCCAAGTAAAGTGTATCTTTCCTCAGCAAAGATCTGTATGAGGGAGGGTGTGAATTCAGGTAGCAAACTGACTCAGGAGCTGGCATGGAATCTCAAGGGCACCCTGGGAAAGGAATCTCTGCTGCTAGAGGTTTTCTAAGGTGCTACCCTCCAGAAATCAGGGACCAGGCTAACTCTCCCTGAGAGACTCTTAAGTGGCAGGGAGAAGTGCCTAACATGGATGGCAAAAGCCTGGGCCTAGAGAAAAAACACTAGAGGAAGACAAGTTTTTGTCAGCTCATTTTGCTCAAGAAGATAGATTCAACAAGGAAAGAATCAGAAGAAGTACGTGGGGATAACTCTCACATCTAATTTCAACAAGGACCAGCAAAAACAAATATGTAGGGCAGTTTGTGTATTTACCATTCATGAAAATAAGTAAATAAAACGTGACGTTACGCGTTTTTGTAAGATCAAGGAAATTTAGAAATGAGGAAATTTTTGAGGAACATGGGTAATAGCAAGGGGTGTACCTCTGCATGTGTTTCCAAGGAAATGTTTATAAAGTTGGCATTTATAGAGGAGGACTTTAACATTCCACTGGAGACACTATATATCATAATTATCTGTTTAACCTACCTTTATTTCAGCTCTGGTCTCCCTTCCTCTCATTAATTTTCTTCCCCAAATAAGTACATTGAGGGTTATCTGTAAGTGCATGGCAGTGTAGCAATTAGTCACATAATATATGACATCAAATTTTTTCCTCAGCCACCACAAAGTGCAGCTTGGCACTTTATTTTAAAGAACAATTCTGTGCTTTACAGCATATTTATTCCATCAGATGTGAGTCACAGGCACTCTTTTCTTTCATGAGGGTTTCTTGTGTTCTGTGTGAGAACAATTGACAAATTGACAGAAACACCTTGGTAGTAGAACAAGCCTCTTTCTGTTTGTTCGTTTATTTATTTAATTTTTTTTTTGAGATAGGGTCTCACTGTGTATCCCAGGCTGACCTTGAACTCATGGTGATCCTCCTGCCTCAGCCTCCAGAGTGCTGGGATTATAGGCATGACCTGGCTTTACATCATGAGTTGAAGGCCAGTCTGAACTACACAGAGAGATCCTTTCTCAAACAAACAAAAAAAGAAAAGTTTCTGGCTATCTGATTGAAAGGGGACAGTGGAAGCTACATAAGCTCTTGGCCTAGGATTGGTTGGAATGCATTGGTGACCATCGGCTTGACTTGAAAATGTTGGAGCCTAAAAGAAAGAACTTAAGTCATTTAAAAACTATGGCTCGAGGATTCTAATCAGCAATGTGAGAAATGCAGTTGAGAGCAAAGGCTGTCTGTATAAAATCCCAGTCTCGATTATAGTAATACCTCAGTTCACAATCACTTCTGTTTTAAACAGTTCAGTTTGCAAACAGAAGCTTTTGGCAAAACTTTGCTTCCATTCTCTGATTCCACAATGGGTGACGAACATGAGTGTGGCCATCTTCCCTAGAATCGTGGAACAAATTAAATTCATGAACTGAGGCACCACTGTATTTTATTATGTTATCTATACTATCAAGTGTGTATCTTGTCTTATGTGTCTCTTGTTTAAAAAATTGGCCTCCATCAGTACATCAACTTTTTTCTGTTATTAAGAAGGAGTGTCTGATAGATTGGCCCAGCTAGGAAAGACTAACTCAGTAACTTTCACATAATTGTAAACTAATTGGTGCTCCCTCAGCTCAGGATATAGGGTAGCTGTGTTATGATCATACATCCAGCCTTATGTTATCCTGTACCCATTTCATTGCTTTAGACTGTGAACATTTCAAGATCTGTACTCTTTAATGGCAGGTATGTTGGATCAGGCTCAAAATGACTCAGGAAAGCATCCTTCTGGCACAATCTTTTCTAGTAGTCATTATCATGCACACATGTGTAAGAGGCCTTATTTCGTAACATTTACTTTCTATTTACTCTCTGGTAGGGTGGCACAAGTGACTCCATCTTTATTCTAACAACTCTTAGGCTTTTCTTATATTACCCCCTACTGTTTGTGACCATCTCTAAAATCATCACTGATCAACTCTCCTATATTTACGTTTCCTTAGTCTGTCCTCGCCAGGGTGAACCTTTCCAGGTTGTAGATGGAGAGGAAGTTATTGATGTTTGGTCAGCAGTCAGTGTCATTACCCTTTTAGCCAAATTTAAGTGATAAGAGGTTTACAAGGAGGGATCCTTACACTAGGGTAACCTGGTTAAGTTTACTCTTACCTCTCTGGTAGGTGGTGGCTGGTATTTTCAAACATTGGATGACATCAACTCACTGGGAATGTTCTTTTGCAGAATTTTGAGAGGCAAAGTTTTAAAAGGGAAGTACTCAACAGAACCAACAAGAGAAAAATAAAGTGAGTTTGTAACCAAGGGACATGATTTTTTATCAGATCAGTTTTTACCAAAGATAAGGAAAGGACACTCAATTTGTCTGGAGTATTTCTTAGAGTCTTTTTGTGAATCTGACTGTAAATGATTTACAGAAGAATAAAACTGTGACTGACAAAAGACTTAGAATGTCCACGGCTAGTATTTTTATGAGAGTTTAGAAATTGACAAAATAATCTCGTTTTTTCCCATGTTATATAATATTTTTGAATTACAAGTATGAATGACAGCACTATTCCAGATCTTTGCTATCTTGTTATTTTTTGTTTCTTGATAAGTATAAACTATTATTTCTTCTTAGTTTTTTGTAAACACGCTTAAGAGCTGACGAATATTTTAAGAAAACCTTATCTTTTTTTTTTTTTTTTTTTTTTGGCTGGGGATCGAACTCGGGGCCTTGTGCTTGCTAGGCAAGCACTCTACTACTTGAGCTAAATCCCCAGCCGAAAACCTTATCATTTTAAACATAGAGGAATAGAATTTGATGCCATATCTGTATTAAATTTTCATTCTTAGAAAACGCTTTAAATAATCTTCTTTTAATAACAGCTAACATGATCATGTCGATAAATTTTCTCTTATAACACTGCCCTTTACAGACCTTTTCTGACCTGCCACATCTGGACATTCTACAACTTGAACAATTTAATCATTTAAGAGAAAAAGTCTTAAATTATTGTACATTTTGTTTCCTTTTGGTCTCCCTTACCAAAAATATATCCCCATAGCTATAAATTTCTTTCTTTCTTTTTTTTTCTTTGAGGCAGTTCCTGTCTATTTGGTTCAGACTGGCCTTCAACTCACTATGTATCCCAAGCTGGTTTTGAATTCATCATCCTCCTGCCTCAGTCTCCTGAGACCTGGAATTACAGGCATGTGCAATTTATATATTTTTTTATCTACTTTTACTTGGTCTCTTTTTTTGCCTTGACCATTTTAAATCTGTACTTATGAAATTTCTGAATTCACACAAATCAGTTATCTCTTCATTAAAACACAGTTGAATTTATTTGTATTCCTTTCATACAGAAGTACAAAGTTGACGAGAATGTAAGCTGTCTATAATTTTATAATTAGTGAAGTCCCAGGAAGAAAGCAATCTTACACCTTTGCTCTGTACAACAAAAATTTATGAAAACACATCAAACAGACTCAAATATATTCTCTTATAGAATCTAAGAAGCCAAGATTATTAGAATTTATATTCAGCAAATGGTGTCTTAACATGTTAAAGTCCCTAGAAATGACTTCGGTGTCTTATTATAAACATTTGTCTTTTTTACATGTATTTAATTTACCCATTTTCATAGCTATTTTAGATTAACCACATAAACCAAGAAACTAGACATGCATAGATACTATTTTTAGTTATTTCTTTTTGTCACCACAAATTCTCAAAGTTGTGGCCCTTGAAACATGAACAGCAACAGTCACTGCATCTGAAATGTTTAACAAAGACAATATAACCAGGACTGGCCAAACCTGGGCCATAAATATATGCCAACTGTTTTATTTTATTTTGGAGGTGGGTTTCTTTTTTGTGAACTGTCATAGTGAGACCCTGTCTCACTATGTAGTTCAGGCTGGCCGTGGACTGACTCTGTAGTCCAGGCTGGCCCCTAACTTGTGGCGATCCTCCTGCCTCAGCCTCCCGAGTGCCGGGATTACAGGGATGCACCACCACGCCGGGCTATGCCAACTACTTTAAAGATAGCTCTGTTTTTATGTCCCTGAGAAGAAGGACCTGAGCCCCCTGCTTCTTTGTTCTAGAAACTGCTGGAACAAAACCTAGCGCCTGAAAGCCAGGGGGGCATTAACGAGCCACTTGCACAGGCGCTTGAAAGCATGGCGAGCCCTGTCAATTGGCGGGAATTGGTAGAGGAGGGCCCCCTGGAGACCAAGCCTTGCAGTGCAGGGACAGGCACCTTCACAAGTGTCCGCGAGGGGACTCCCTCCAGCCTAAGCAACCTGGTTTCTTTCAAACTGACTGGAGCCACTAGGTGGAAGGCATCCGTTCACCAAGTGGCGCGAAAAGCGCAAGGATATGTTTGCGCCTTTCAAAAGCGAGCGCGGCGTATGGCGCCCCCTTTTGGTTCAGCGTACCGAGCGCAACGTAGGGGGCGCCATTTCTCGGGGTTGCGATCACGAACAGGCTGCTTCGCGACCTGGCCCCAGCAAAAGGTAAGAAAATTCGGGGCAAAAGGACTCTGCTGGTCCTTGGGGTGGGTATGCAGGGAGAAGAGGCCTGCAATGGGCCACTCTATACCCCTAGGGCCAGGAAGAAGGAGTAAGCAAAGTGGAGGGGCCCGGTCAGACCTTGGAGATGGGGGAGGGGCAGACGAACAGCAGCGGTGTGGGAGACGCGCGAGGGTCATAGCGGGCTCCTTGTCAGAACAGTGTCCCTCAGTTAGCTTCCATTGCACAGACTAGGTTTTCCTCAATACTCCTCGGTGAGGAGGAGCAATAAAAGTATCTGTGGAATCTCCTGGGCGAACGGTACTCAGGGACTCGAGTCCTGGACCAACTTCATTTTTAAATACGGCTTCAAGCCTCTCGGGACAGCTCCCACATTGCTAAAGTGCCTTCTTGGTGCCCTCTGCTTTACTTACTCCTAGGTCCCCTGTGGGAGGGGGTCATTCCCAGAGAGTTTCGGGAGAGACCAGGAGCTCTGTGGTGAAGTGGAGCTGCATTGTGAAGGGAAGGAAACGCCAAGAGTTGCTTCTCTGGTAGCCCTGAGGGACTGTTTGAGGCAGCAAGGACAGGGCTGGCTGGGTGTGAGCCTGGAGCACATTTATGGGAGGCCCACAGTCCCTGGACCTCCAGCAATGGCTGGCCAGGTGCATGGGCTAAGGTAAAGAGAAGCTTCCAAGGAAGGAGTGGTGAGCAGCAGCTCCATTCCTTCCTTGGTACTCGTGGGGAAGATGTCCACCTAAGCCCAGATGTACCCAAATCCCCCAAAGTGCTCAATATCCCGAGGAATCAAAATTTAGCTATCAACTATGTGCATCCTCCTGTATACTTGAGATCATGTCTAGATTGCTCATAATGCCCAGTTGAAGGTAAATACTGTGGAAATAGTCCTTCCACTGTATTGTTTAGGGAATGACAACAAATATGGTCTGTACGTGTCCAATACAGGTGTGGTTTTCTCCCCAGTGTTTGCAGCTCATG
>PVJO010019083.1:0-35136 GCA_004026905.1 Hystrix cristata | reverse complement strand
TTTTTTTTTGTGGTGCCAGGGATCGAACTCAGGGCCTTGTGCTTGCAAGGCAAGCACTCTAATCACTGAGCTAAATCCCCAGCCCTATTATTTTGTTTTTTGAGACAGGGTCTCTATGTAGTTCAGACTGACCTTGAACTCACAGTGATCCTCTTGCCTCAGCCTCCTAAGTGCTGGGATTACAGGCATGCACACCACGCCCGGCTGGAATTTACTATTTTGAATTATGCATAAGAACTCCAACCCAAAGCTGTTTCTTTCTCTTCTCTTTCAGGTGTGGTTCCAGAACAGGCGTGCCAAGTCCCGGCGACAGAGTGGGAAATCCTTTCAGTCAGCAGGCAGGCGGGAGCTTTTCCTCCACCACTCAGCTCCTGGGGCTGAAGCGAAAGGTTTGAAGCCGCCACCGCCGGCTCTTGAGGTGGATGTGAACTGCCTGCCCCATCCCAGCAGGGCTACAGCGGGTGGTTCTGACTGTAGCTCCCAAGCCCAGAATTTTGAAACCTATCCCGCGCTCTCTGAAGACATGGGTTCAAAGCTGGGCTCGTGGGAAGAGCATATCTTTTCTGCCTTTGGAAACTACTGAGAATTCAGAGGAGCTGTCACAGCCTGGGCAACACTAGAGCACTGCCCCTGGGTCCTTGCTAATCTCAGTGATGGTTGGTTGACAGCCATCTCTCACCTTCGAAGCGTCCTCCTTTTGTGCCTGTGAGTCTCTTCCCATGGCGGACTTTGTCCACAGCCACCCCTCATGCCCCGGAGCTCTGGCATTCATCTGTACCTTCCATCTGTGTCCTGATGCCCCCTTGCTAGATCTGGTAGTATTTTTTTAACTGGTTGTTCAGAACTCATTTTCTTCATGGTACCCCTCAGCCTGGCTCAGTCTCTCTTTGTGCCTCACAGCTGCTGTCTTCTCAGAGTCCCGCCGAGGCTTATACCCTTCGACTCACTCTAAGCCGTGTCCTCTACCCTTATCCTGTCACCAAGATTCTTTCTTTTTTTATTTAAAATTTTTATTAGGGCACATTTGCAGTACACAATGGTTGCATTCATCATGGGGCATTGGCACACGTACATTACACATCTTCATTCTTTTTACTTCCCCTTCTCTCCCTCGGCCTCCCTCCATCTCTTGTTTTTTCAAAATAAGTTCTTTATTTTTTTAATTGACAAGTAAAAATTGTATATATTTATGGCATACAACATGGTGTGTTGATGTATGTATACACTGTGAAGTGGCTAAATTGAGCAATTTAATATGCAGTACTTCGCATACTTGTTTTTTTTTGTGTGGTGAGAACCTGAAGTCTACTGTCTTAGCTACTTTCAAGTATGTAATAATATTAACTATAGTCATGTTGTACAATAGATCTCTTGAACATATTCTCCCAACTGAAATTCTGTGTCCTTGGACTAGCGTCTCCCCCGTCCCTCCCATTTTTTTCCATTGGCCTGTCATCTTTACAAAACTCCATCATGAATGAGTCTGATTCCAGATTATTTGAAGAGCCCCCTTGCCTCTAGCTATCACTTTTTAAAAAGTTACTCTCTTGGGGTTGGGGATTTAGCTCAGTGGTAGAGCACCCGCCTGGCCAGCACAAGGCTCTGAGTTCAATCCCCAGCACTCAAAAAAAAAAAAAAGTTACTCTTTAGAAATATGTAGTGGTCTCTAGTTGCTATCAAATCATCAAACTTCCAGATAGCTGATGTCTTAACCCACAGGACAGCCGTGTAGATCTCTGGGTTTCTTGTGTGCAGTGTGTGCGTCTGTCTCAATGTGATTGCTTTCGGTTTGGGACCAAACGAATGCCTTTCTCCTTCAGATCACTTGAGACACACCTTTTCTGTGGCCTGAAGTCTTAACTTCCCTCCAGTGTTGTATGCTACTTTGCCCAGGCAATGTCACCCTTAGCACTTGGGATCGTATGTCCTGTGCAGCTTGAGTGGACTATTAAATGTTTTTCACAAACGTCTGAATGGGACTTCTATTTAAGTGAATTCCATTGTTTTGACAGCTCTTAGCACAGTGCATCATGAGATGATGGTTTAGTACATAATTACCTGGCCACGAGAATGTTTCTAACCAAGAAGTTTCTGTGGTGGGGTGCAGCTCAGTGGTGGAGCACATGCTTGCTGTGTGTGAGGTCCTGGGTTTGATCCCCAGTATAGCAAACAAAAAGAAAAGAGAAGTTTCTTCAGATGTAGTTTGTAGCCAGCAATCAGTGTGTCATCAGGTCACTGCACTGAGAACTTTAATTTGGTTAAAAGCATATCTTTGTTTGTCTAAAATGTACTAACATTTCTGAATGTTTTCATTTTAACGGATTTCTCTTTCCCAGTTTAAAATTCTTAGTGTATATAAATGATTGCTGAATTGGATGTGGTAGCACACACCTGTAATCCCAGCACCCTGGGCACCCAATTTAGTGACTCAATGAGACCCTGTCTCAAAATAGAAAATTAAAAAAGGGCTCAGGGGAGAGTGTTGGAGGTTCAGCTCAGTAGTAGAGCGCTGGCCTAGCAAGTGCAAGGCCCTGAGTTCAATACCTAGCACCCCACCACCACCACAAAGGGCTGGGGATGTATGTTGCTCAGTGCACGTGCCCTATGTTCAATCCCCAGTACCACCAAACAGAAAATTTTAAATTAGCCCAAGATCAATTATATTGACATACTAAGGTTTCAAACTGCTAAGGGGCAGGCAAAGGACACTCAGGTCTCCACAGGTGAAGTTCCTCTAAACTGTGTCCCCCACCCGCCCAGCATGGGGTGGACCTCAGGCCTCCTGTTCTGTGCTTTACTGCTGAGCGGCACAGCTCAGCCCTGAACAGCCTTCGAGAAGGAGGCTCCTGGGCGCCGTGGCTAGGCCTGGACCGTCATCTTTCTGTGAGGCTGAGCGAAGCTCCATGTCCTTGTTTTCATGGAGAAGTTTGAGTGTTTGTATTTTTCAGAATAACAAATCTACTATTAAAAGCAACTGGGGAACGTAGTCCAGGCTTTTGTAGTAAATTGCACTTCTGAACTCTGAAAATGACCGAAACCAAAGAGAGGTGATAAAACTGAGTTATGCTGTGCTTTCCGGTTCCCAAGCGCTGTACTCAGGGCCCACTGAGGGGGTGGCTGGAAGGTTTCAGAGTCCTAGTGTCCCTGCGTTTGTGTGGTCATAGGAGATGACACAAATGTGTTCACCAGACTGAAAAACCTTTAAACTTATGATCCACTAAGAATCACATTAAAAAGTACATTTTGTGATTAGTGTATTGCTTATATTACTGAATGTATATTGTATTATATTTTGTCCAGTGAACAATTTAAAAAAATACAAATATTTAAATCCTCTTGTTACACGGTGGTTGTTTGTGATGCTGAAGGTTGGACCCAAGGCCTCACACAGGCTGGGCCAGCGCTCCGCCGCTGAGCTACATCTGAGTTCTTTCTAATTTTTGAGGAATGGCCTTGCCAACTCGTCAGAGGTTGGGCTTCCAGTCCTCCCTCCTCAGCTTCCTGAGTATCTGGGGTTGTAGGCATGCACCACTCTGCCTGATCCGTTGTCACATTTTTAGTTGCTACAACCTGTGGCCCTTGCAGTAGCAGAAGCAGTGTGCACACCTCTCCAATCCCAAGAGTCCTGACTGGTGAATGTGTGCCAGGCATTTTGTATTTGAGCCTTGTGCCTCTATCCCCACTTTTTTTTTTTATCCCCACTTTTTAATACAAAAAAAAAATTGTTTTTTGCTTAGCTTTTAAATCCATGACAAAAATACTTCATTTACACTCATACAGTTATTGAAATTGTTTTGTTTAGCCCACCCACTTTAATACACATTATGTGCAGTGAGCAAAGGCTAGTAGAGTTAACTACAACAGGTAGGCAAAGCATATTATGTCCTCAAACCTGTTGATAGTGACTAAGAAAGACGCTGTTCGAAGTCATGCTGCTTTCATACTGTGCTGGGAAAAGGTCACATTAACGCCTCTACATGCTTCAGTATAAATGTTTTCTTTAAGCCATTCTGGGAAAAGTAAAGATTTTTTGTTTTGTTTTGTTTTGTTTGAGACAGGGTCTGACTGTGTTGTCCAGGCTGGCCTTGAACTCACAGCAATCCTTTTGCCTCAGCCTCCGGAGTGCTGGGATTATAGGCATGCGTGAGCATGCCTGGCTTCTGGTAATATCCTTTTATTATTTTGGAAGTGATTATTAATATGCTCAGACTTAATAAATATATTCTTAAAATTTTATACCACTTTGGAAAACCATAAAGTTAGTATTGCTAAACTAGATTTTTTTTTCCTTTTGTAGTACTGGGGATTGAGCCCAGGGCTTTTATACTTAGCTATTTTCTCAGCTTTTAAATTTTTTATTTTGAGACAGGGTCTCTTTGAGTTGCCCAGGCTGGATTGGAATTTGGGATTCTCCTGCCTCAGCCTTCAGAGTACTGGGATTACAGACATCTGTCATCATACTTGGATAAGCTAGGTTTCCTTTCATTTTTGTTTTTCAATTCTGGTAAATATTTTCATCCCAGAAGCCAAAATTGGGCAGCAAGCTCTATACAAGATACACAGTTTAAATCTTTGAGCAACAGGCAGTAAAGACATAGCAAGTAGGCCTCCTCATCTTATACCATTAGAAGTATAGATCTCAGCAGGTGGATGGAATATGTCCAACTACTGCCAATGAAGTATAAACTCTTTCACAATGAACCTTCACAAATAATTTACAGTAAGATCAATAATATAAAAATATTCACAGCACACAAAGAATTAGAGAAAGTGTATGTTACAAACCACAGAACACAGTAATCCACACTTTCCACTTGGGAGAAAACAGTGGCAGTAATACTGTAATACTTTGTATCTAATATGAAATTTTCTTGATTGTAAATTCAGTCTTGGTGATTAAAACTTTATCATTTCATAAGACAGTCAGAAGATACATAGCTCTTATAGAGTCTTACAAACCCTTAGGTTGGGTGTGTGGTGCACGTTTATAATCCCAGCGTTCGGGAGGCCGAGGCAGGAGGACTACAGTGAGTTCAAGGCCAGCCTGAACTACGAGTGAGACCAGTTTGGGCTGGCCTTGAACTCACTATATAGCCCAGGCTGGCCTTGAGCTCATAGCTTTCACTCTGAGCATCTCGAGGGCTGGGATTACAGGTGTGTGCCACCATGCCCAGCACATAACCTATTTTTATGTACAATTTTCTTCTCTCATGAAAAAGCATAGTGTACAGCTACAACTTCCAGAAAATAAAGATTCCATTGACTTTCCTATTAGGCATATGATATATTGCACAGTTTTTATTATAAAAACATAAATATTTTGACAGAACAAATGAAATGCTTGCTACGAAATCTCATTACCCTGTAACTTGAACTCCACTTCTGCAGGAGACCAAGAGCACAGTTCTGATTCTAGGTAGTTGTGTGTTGCTAGAATCTTCCCAGTTAGAGAACATTCAGACATTCACTGAAGTTTCAAAAGTGGACCCCTAGTCTTTTGTTCTTTTGTTTTCTTCTTACAGTTCTCATAGTCTTTTTACTTAAGCTACTAAACCTTCATTCGTTGAGTATCTTTCCAGCAAAGAGTGCGTTTCATTTAATTGTGTGTGAGATGATTTCCTTATCTCTGCCTGCAAACTGACAGTAGCGTGTGTCTCTGAAGTCATCTGTCTCCTGTGATGCTTTCTGAATAAAATGGATTTGAACTCATGTCAGTGGGCACTTGGACAGTTGCTGCCAGTGATAGAAACTCTGTTTTCAGCAGCTCCAGCAGTGGGCCTGGATGGTATCTTTGGATTTAGAGTTGGGGATGCATTGACTACAAGTTCATATATCAGCTGGGCTTCCGTTTCTTTCTCTGGCTCTTCAGATTTCTCCAAATGTCTTCTTTGGTTAGAGGACGGATTTCTAGCCCTGGGGATCCTGGTTAGAATGCAGTGCTGCAGCACCGAAGCACTGGATTGTTTCTAGGAGGAAACACTGAGTTCAGCTGTGGTAGGCAGAGGAGGCCACTTCCAGTATCGCAGACTCATCTCTGCTAGGTGCCACTGTGTCACCTAAACTGCTTTCCTACATCTCCAAAGCTGAAGAAATCCTGGTTATTTCTTGCTGTCTTTTTTCTTTAGATAAAATATCTGTATTTATGCTTCGAGACAAACCCACTTTGTCCAGAAGCAGGAACTGTTGCTTTCCCCACAGCTGTGTCACGGGCTGCCCTGGACTGTGGCAAAGGAAGTAAGGGCTGCTTCCCTGACAGTTCCAGAGTTCTGAGCTTCAGGCGTAGCTCTAGTGAATGGCTCCTTTGTTCACAGCTGTGGCCTTACTGAGGTAGGAATAGGGCATGACTAAGGCTGGCTGGCAAGGGAATGTGATCTGGAGGACTGCCTTGGACCCAACACCAGCCCCAGGGGAATGGCCTGGACCTGACGTCAGCCGGATGCACCGATTTCAAGTGCTACCCGTCTCACGTGGATAAACAGAAGCAACACTGAAGCAAGTCCTTTTTCTTTTCTACCGCGCACCAGGGAAGGAGCTCTCCCTTCTCCCTCCCATGGGAAGACAGTATTTGCATACCCAGCCCCAAGGCTATCATGTTTTTTTTTTTTCGTGGTGACCCCTACTGTGCCTTTTAGGCCCACTACACATTTTGCTGTATCTATTGTTATGCGCAACTTTCCTTTTCTTCTTTTCTCTATAATTTAGAACTACTTTAGAACTACTTTTTGCCCTCTTTGTTCAATTCTTTGCTTGAGGAAGGGAAGAACCCAGGAATATTGGAACCTACCTGATAACATTACTTGATTGCCTTAATTTAAGCTTAGCAGGAGCAGTGAAGCCCTGGAAGGCTCTACACTACACAGATGTCTGAGAGCCCTGATGGTGTTAATGGATAATTCCAACATTCTTAAATCATACTGATACCTTTTTCCCACAGGAAGATCCGATAACACACAAAATCTGTTGTTAGTGTCAGCCGCTAATGTTTTCACTAGCTTCTGACTTGAAGATGATTCTTTCGCCTAAGCCTGTGGTTAAAAATAGCAGTTCACTGACAGGAGAAAGATGCCTGAAGCTGGAGCCTTATGCTTCCTGTTGAAGGTATAGTATAAACTCTTGACTATTCATATCCAGGGAATTACTGTTCTATTATCTCAAACACTGCTCAGTGGTGGTTTCTTGAACAAGGAGTCCTCCACCTGTCAAAGGGTGCTTACTACCATGGTGTCTTAGTCACTTTCTCAACACTGGGACACACTACCTAATACCCATGGCTAAAAGTAGATTTATTTTGGCTCATATTTTAGAAGTTCCAGTCCTTGTACAGTTGGGTGGCTCCAGGCAGAAGCAGTGTGGTGGCAGGGTCTGGTGGAGGAAAGCTGTTCTCACAGCAGTCAGGAGACAGAGTGAAGGGAGGAGCTGGGGAGGGCGGGCTTCCACTGACCCTCATGTTCCCAGCAAACACCACCTCCTGACAGCCAGTCGGCTGTGAAGGCCTGTTGTCCATCACCTTCTGAAAGCCCCACCTCTGGGGCTTTGGGGGAAATGGAAACTGGAACACATGGCCGAAGGGGCACTAGGTATATTGGTGGCTGCACTGTGTAAGATGATGTCCCCACTGATCTAGAAGTAATGTAGCAGTCATTCCAATTGTGGGTTACACAAGTTACTTCAGCATTATGAAACTTGGTTTTAAACCCCAAATCCACCCAGATGTGGGATTTAAATTGATACATACCTGCTTTTGCTCTTCAGCAAGCTCCAAAAGTGGAACAGGCTTACAACTGCAGCTTGAAACAACTATTTTATCATCACCGAAAGATGCTGTTTCTAGAGTGCCATTATTGCTGCTCCAACACATTGAACAGATTCCATGTGGAGACATGCACCGGTTAAATGTGTCCACCAGTGTCATAGATGAAACGTCTCGAACTCGAATTTTCCTTCCTGCATGACTGCAGCTGTCTTCTGAGCCCTGAGCACACTGAAGGGGACAGCGTTCTCTGGCCCACAGGGTGGGCTGTCAGGACAGGGGCAGAACCCACTGCTAGCCCAGCCAGGTCTAGGAGGAGCAGCTACGGGAGACAGTTCAGCTGCAGCACCCAGCTGGGTAATGCTCAGCCTCTCTTCACAGAGTGTACGCTCTCTGCCTGCAGACAGCTGCTCCACTGGGGCTGCCCGCTAAGGGTTGGATTTAGGGTGACAGACAGAGTGGACTTGGAGAAAAGGGGCAGACTTTCTTGAGTCATCACATTGCCCACAGCAGCTGTGAACCCACCCTAGCTGGCCTGTGCCACCTCTTGGGGCTGGAGCTGGGCTTGGTGGCCCCAAGGCCGTGGGTGAGGAGGGTGCTCAAGGTGAGACCCCGGCAAGGACCTCACTGGTCTGTGGCAGCAAGACCGAGAAATTCATTCTCTAAATGGTGGCTCACAATCAGAGAGCAAATAGAGAGGGCCAGGACTCAAGTCTAGGACTAACCACCACCAGCTAATGCTTGCCCATATGGGACTGGCCTTTTTAGTCAGTACTGATAATAATGTGACAGGTTTAAAAGCGACCCCAAAATCAGCATTTTTACATGTAAGCAATTTTTTGGGGGGTGCAAGTGTATACTGTCTCATCTTTCAATCATGGAAGACCATACTGCTGTTCTGATGAAAATATTTCTTCAAGTGTTCTTCACACTGTTACTTGTCCATTCATCATGCAAATATTTACTTGGTGCCTATGAACAGGCACTTTATCAGGACCTGGAAAGAAGAGAATGAGTAAAACCAGAAACAGCATTGGGTATGGTGGCACACGCCTGTACTCCCATGACTCAGGGAAGCAAAGGAGGGTCCTAAGTTCAAACCTAGCCTGGGCAACCCAGCAAGACTCTGTTGCAAAGTAAAAAATAAAAATGGGCTGGAGGGGCTGGGGATTTAGGTCACTGATTAGAGTGCTTAACTAACAAGCACAAGGCCTTGAGTTCAATCCCCAGCACCAAAAAAGAAAGGGCTGGGGATGTAGTTCAGTGTGAAGGTCCTGGATTTCGGTTCAATCCTCAGTACTACAAAACAAAACAGTAACAAGAAAAAACAAATGACAACAACAAAACCAGGGCTGGGGATTTAGCTCAGTGATTAGAGTGTTTGCCTTGCAAGCACAAGGCCCTGAGTTTGATTCCCAGCACCAAAAAAAAAAAAAACCAAAAAAAACACAACAAAACCAGGTAGTTCCTCCCTTTGTGGAGCAGAGAGCCCAGTGCGAAGACCAAAAACCACTCTGGAAATGTAAAGCTGCCAGTGTGACAAGGGCTGGAAGGAAAGCGGCACAGCCTAGACCTCCTGGAGGAGGACTAGGAGCTGGAATGGTGCCGGCAGGGTGGAGAAATGGGGAGGGAGGCCAGGCCATGCGCAGCGTGGTGGGAACTGTCCACAGCTCCCGCTATACTGTGAGCCACAGACCTCCCAGGTGTCTCCTGGGTATAAAGTGGCCAGTCTGCACTTCAAGCACGTGGTGTTGGCTTCCTCTGAAGAGGGCTGAGTGGTGTGGAAGACAAGCTAGGAGATACCTATCGTGATCTGAGCTGTAATGACGCAGGGAGCTGTGAGCGTGGTGGTGAAAAGGGATGGATTTGAGAGAGAAAACTTACTACTCGCAGGCAAATCTGTTTGCAGATTCTCAGTGGCAACAGGCGAGTATGACTGTTGGAACTGGCTTAAATTTAGAACCACATCGATGCAAGTTAACACCATGCATGTAGTTGCTTGTGGGTGCAGGCAGGCTGTGCTACCGTGGTCTAGAGTGCCGCAACTGTGTACGGCAGTGACAACAGCGCTCAGATCAGCATCTGGCTGACTGAAATGATTGTTTCCAATCTCTTTCCTAAACGAAACAGAACTCAAGTGTGTTCTTATGCACACTCCCTGCTGTCAACACATGACTGCATCAAGACAAACAGCGCTTAATTAAATGTGTGTAAAATGAAGTACTGTGACAAGTGAGCCTAAAGAAATAAAACAGGAAGATGCAAGAAATGGTTACCCAGTTCTAGGAATATTAAAATTACCCTTTCACTAGTGCCAGTGTATCAGGCCAGGTACTTGATTAGTGTTTGCACAGTGATTTCCTCACCAATGGATAACTTCTCCCCAAAATAACCCCGGGTGGTAATGTGCTTCAAAGTGACTTGCTAGAGCTGGGTAAGGTGGTGTGCCCCTGAGGTCCCAGCCACTTGTGAGGCTGAGGCAGGAGGATCAGGTGTATGAGACCAGCCTGAGCGACAGACAAGATGCCATCTCAAAGGGGTAAAAAAAGACTTGGTAATCAATCTGTATCACTTCCCCTAAACACTTGGTGGAAATTACAGTTCTTCAAAACTTTTTCAATAAAAAGAATACCTATCATTTGTGTAATTAAATAAAAATGTACATGTTAATTTTCATAGATCAATTTATTTAGAATTACAAATATTAAGAATAAAAGATTTATGCATTTCTTATTAACATAAAAGTTTAGCTAAATATAAACTCTGCACTAAAGTTCTGCTGTGGCACAATACCAACAAAGAATACAGAAGCGTTTTTAAACTATACAAAAGTTTCAAATGGAAAATAATCTTATTTCAGTTTTATTATACATTAACATATAAAAAGTCTCATTTTATGAGACATCTAAAGAATCAAAACCACATCTACAGCTATATCTTAAACTCCAAATTTGAGAACAATTTATTATATTTTGACTTTATAATATTCTCTATTAAAGAAAATCCAAAATACATATTTTTTACAGATTAACATTTTAGGCAGGTTTTCCTTAAAAAACAAAACAAAAAACCAAAACAATCAAAAAACAAATCTTTTTTCTGCAATTCACAACACTGGTTATTTTGTTTTCCTTATAAAACCTTTTTATTTTATAAATTGTGTACTATTGGATTTTAACCAGTAATCTGGTTTAAGTTGTGCAAATAAACAAAAAATATGAAAATAGTGTGTTATCAGTCTTTTTTTAAAATAAATCTCATAACAATAGCACTTTTTGCCCTGAACTGACAGGAGAGACATGCCAAATCCACCTGCAGAAATTCAGCATTGTGCAGTACGGTTTTTTCCTATTCCTTCATTTTCTTTCAACAGACAAATAACAAACACCTCTTTTATAAATTATGATAAATTAAAATATTTATTATAAAATGATCTATAGAACCACGTGACATTGCAAGTATACATCACGTATACTTCTCAAGTCTGTATTTCCACTCATCCTCCAGTGGCTTCCTTACACGAGGGCTTCCCACACCGCCTGCTTGTCCTCCTGAGGACTGAGATGCTTGCTGATTAGCCAGCTCTGCCAGAGTGGCCGTCTTCAAGGTGGAGTCTCCACATTCACCATGATGCATAAAAGGCCATGTTTCTTCATGTTCTTGTTGCAGTAGTTGTCTTCATACGATGGATTGAATTCATGCACATTAAAAAAAAATGGCGAACATATTCTTCCATGAAATTATATTATACTTAGACATTTTCAGTTTAAAAATACTTGCTCATAAACATATGTAACATAAGCAATCCTACTGCATATAAATAACAGAAGAAAAATAAATATATGCTGGTCAGCGATGCTGGTTTAAGAAGCAGTACAGTATATTAAAATGCCTTATTTGGAGATTTAAATTTCCCTTGTTTTCCACCAGTTAGGTTATTTGGTGTTGGGAGCCTATACAAAGGAAAAGAACTTCCCCAAGCCAAGGTCTTACACAGATGGACCAGTTCGATCTTCTCCTCAGTCTCGGTTGGTGTTATTCGCTGCGAAGGCATGTAAGTTTCCCATCTGGCTCAAGCCACTCTGGATATGTGCAACATGGATTTCTACATTATTCTGAAAGCAACTAAAAAAAGAAGAATCATGTTAACTATTTTATTTCACAAAATTAAGAAGAATAATTTTTTAAAGAGTTCATTTTTGCTCAGAGTAGCTAAGAATAATAACATCAGGGAAGGAATAAATTTCCTCCTATGCATTAGTCATTATTCTCCTTCAGTGTTTTGAAAAAGCACCATACACTTAAAGAAGTGAAGGAGCCACGGATACTGGAAAGAGGGGACGAACCTCTCCTCGCCTGGGAAGCTCCACCAAGTTTAACTTCCGTGTTAAGCAGCTAAATGTTATGTGTCTCCCAACTGCTTTGCACAGAAGACCCATGTGAAATTTCTATTCTGTCAATGGAACGGTGTAACTGAAGAACACTTTGAAAATATACTTAAAGGATAAAAAGATATGAGTGAATATTTCACAAATATGTAAAATTCTTAAAACTTCTACTGAAAACCACTATGAATTTAATAGTAAAGTGATTCGTGTATACCTAACGAATTACCTGATATTAGAAGCATCTATTGTACTCTTGATATCATTTAATGAGTCTGTAAGTGATTTGAACTCAAAGGAATTCAGGTCGCCTCCCTCTGCTAGACACTAAAGGGAAAAATATTTCAAAATTTAATTGAATTATACAGTTCAAGTATAGACAAAATACTTGATATCATTTATGAATTATGATTCCTTTAGCAACAAATTAGCATAGTTTGCTTAGAATTAAAATTAAGAAATTATTTTTCTGTCATTACCTTAATTTGTAATAAAATAGCTGTAAGCCTGGAGATCAAGTCTGTGAGGTTTTCGTTCTCCACACACGGCTGGCCAGCTGAGGAGTTAGCGAGCCGGACGATCTCCTGCGCCTCTTCCTCGCAGCGCCGGCGCAGGTCTGTGGGCTGGTCTGCCGGCTGCAGCCCCTGATCGGGAGCAAGCTGAGCACGCAGGGCAAGTGAGAGGGGATTATTCCTGTGTGTGTGTGTCCTGTTCTAGAGCTGAATTTTTACAAAACTAGCATTTATAACTAAAATGATATTCTCTCTTGTCTTGTAAGTTTTCTTCTCTAACGGTTTTTCTTCAGATGTATTTTATTTTTTTAAAGACTTAATTCTGATTTAATCTCAAATGTCTAAAAGAACCCTAAGAACAAAGGACTCTTCAAAACCTTTTACTCAGATTCACTAATTCTGAGCTGAAGTGTACCAGCCAGTTATGTGGTATAATACTCTTCACTGTGGGTGTGTCGGTTTCCTCATAGTTAGACCGAATTTATGCATTTTCAGAAAGAGCACCCAAAAGGCTGACACTGAGTTCTTCTCTGTGCTCCTCTGCTAGAAGGCACGGGACACTATGTAGGTGAGGGACGACTATCAGGAAAGTAAAAGCAAATGATACTGGGTGGCTAAAGGAGCCAGTGAACGATGCTCCGAGCTCAGTGGACCACAGCTCGTCCACTCAGTTCAATCAAGTGGACAGATAATAGCACTGACAGCAGATTTGGGGGACTTACTTAGGAGGTTATTAGGCTAAAGAGCCAATTGTTTAAGAACCTTACATTGCAAATAGGGCTGGGGATTTAGCCCAGTGGTAGAGTGCTTGCCTAGTAAGCACAAGGCCCTGAGTTCCATCCCTAGCATCCCCCGCCCAAAAAAATCTTATATCACAAATAGAAGCAGTTTTATTACAAACACACAACCCCAAAGAATGCAAAGGCAGGAACATTCTGAACTTATCTCAATAATTTAGTTCTTACTTTGTAGTACAAAACCCAAATTTTAGGTGAAATCAGAACCCATGTTAGGAATATCTAGCCTGCCGAAGAGAGGATTGTGATTTTGAGGGCAGCCTTGGCTGTAGAGCAAGTTTAGGGCCAGCCTGTACTACACAGCAAGTCCAGCCTCAAAAAAATAAAAAAAAGAAAGAATATAACCATATATAAATGATAAATCACAAATCAATGTGATCTATATATCTGAAATTCAAGAATTCATAGTTCTAATGTAAAGTTTAAGGGAGGAGGAAACAAAATTGTACACATAGTATGATCATAACTTTTTTTTTTTTAATTAAGAGTAGGAAATTTATTGAGAGAGAGAAAGAGCTCCTGAAAGACAGGAGGGTACCCGAGTGGGTTGCCAACTGATCGTAACTTTCTGAGAAAAATCATGTATTGTTAAAAAAAAAAACAACAAAAAAGACCATGGCAAAACATGGCCACTGGAGTAGTGAAATTAAGAGTAATTATTCTAGATTTTTAAAGGTTTTTCTGGTAATTTGGCAATTACAAATTGATAGCTTACTGTGGCTAAGGTGCTCTTTAATACCAATGTAGTAAGGATTTGCAGTTATGCAAAAGGATTTTATCAATATATTGGATTAGCTTGGGTTTTCTAAAATGTGAAGTATTAAGCTTCAAATAAAAAGGTATAGTGGAGTATGCCTGTAATCCTAGCACTCAAGAGGCAGGAAGACTGTTGCTAGTTTGAGGCCAGCCTGGGCTACACAATGAATTCAAGGCCAACCTGAGCTACATAGCCAGACTTTGTTTAAAAAAAAAAGTTTAGGGAAATTCATATAAATCACCTACCTCATAACAGTACTGTTGAACTTTATGCAAAACTTTGTTTAGGTCCTTGTTCAGTTGTTCAAGCTCTAGAACAATTGTTGCGTATCTCCGCTGAAACTCAATGCCAATGGGCACGGAATATGATTTCTAAGAAGAAAAAAAATCAGGTTTTGGTATGATTTTCCTTTGTGTTCACAATGCAATTTCAATGATCTAAGAGATCTGATGTATCTAAAACAAGCTAAAGGTCATTCACTTCTTTATACTAATGTTACCATTCCTGTGTGTGACAACTCCATTAGGAGATTATTCTTAAAAGTGTCATGATGTCTGGCACATACTCTTTTCTAAAAGGAGATTTTTATATAGAGAAATTAAATAAAACAAAATGTGAATTGATGAATTTGTATATATAATCCTTTTATCAGTCCTTAAACTTTTTCATAGGTTTGTCATTTTTTTATAATATAAAGCTGTCTAAAAATTCCATGTATTCCTTTGATGCACTCTAGTTAAATATAATTGATTTTTTACCTGGAATCAATCCATTTTAGCATAATGGTTAAAAGTTTGAGTGCCAGAATCAGATTACATATATTCAAATTCCAATTCTATCAGCTACCAGCTATGTCACATTTTAAGCAAGTTCCTTAATCTCTCTGCTTCAGTTTCTTTATCTGCAAAATGAGGGGCTATTGTAAAGATTAAATGAGATAACACAGTGCCTCTCGAATAGAAAATTTTCAATAATATTTACTGTGTGTTTTTATTATTACCACCATTCTGTATCTGATTCCTACCAGCACATGTTCATGGGCTTTGATGACATTGCCTTTCCTTTCTTCATGACAATAATTGCACTCATCATTCCATTCCAGCTACAGATACTGCCAATGAGACCTCTCTGATCAAGGCAAGTTCAAGTACATTTTCTCCTAGACAATTTCTAAAAAGTGTATCATCATGTGTACTGAGAAAGCAACATTACTCCTTATGTTAATTACTTAGATATGATCATTACACAACGTAAATGAGTCAGAACAGTGACACTATACTAAGTAAACACGTTTAATTACTTTTTGCCAATTAAAAAGTTTTAAAAACCTGCTTCTTCTAGGAATTATAATTAAGGAATAAAACATTCCCAGACAATACAGGGGAGAAATACTTACATGAGCCCCGAGTTACCAAATTACAGATTTCTTTTGAGCTAACAGAAACTTATAGATGATGTAATTCAGCCATGTCATTTTATAGATGAGAAAACTGAGCCCTAGAAAACTGAAATGTCTTCATATTAATCGCTAAAGCCTAGGCACTATGCAGTGTTACATGAGATGTCACTGAATCCTTATGACTACCTCACATGCGTACTACTGTTTCTATCACAATTTGACAGGAGGTCCTGTTCCACAGTAATTGGTGAGTCTTTGGGAGCTGAAGGCAGTCTGTACCAGTCATAATCCTGCTACTGTGAGTCGGGAGCAGCCAAAGGGGAGGAGACAATGTGGGGAGGGGGCAGGGAAGGGAGAGGTCCTACGTGGATCTGCAGTCATCTCCAGGACATTCTACTTTTAGTTTACTATTGAGACTTCTTGGGTCCCTTCCCCTTTGTAGCCTCAGCTGTTGTGCAGTTAAGGCCACCAGACTATACAAAAGATCTGTAGGTTGTAAGAATGAAAAGATAACAGGACCTTTCCTTGTGGGAACTATATACTACTAAGGACATGCAAGGTGTGATTCAGTGAATGCTTGTATTTTAAAAAACTTACAATAAGATACACTGCCATTAATCCTCCTAAAAATCCTCCCCCTCACTTCGAGCACACTTAGCCCATCATTTTTGCCACTTTCGAGCAATTCTGGAAGTCCTCTTTCATGTCTTTACAAGACAGGATCAAAAATATGGTGAATATTGCAGTCTCTTGCCTTAATGACAGGCAGGCTTGTAAAAACATTACAGCGTGTCCACATCCACCTTATTCACTGGATCTGACACTATGTGGCTTCTGGCTCTTTCCCAAAGTCAAGATGACAATGAAAGGTGAAAGTTTTGGACTGACCCAGGATAGTGCAACTAAAGACATTCATGAAGGAGAACCTCTAGAACTGCCCCAGAAAGTGGCAAGAACAATAGGATGTGAGTTCAGAGCAAGGGGGAGTATTCTGAAAAGGATTAATGGCAATGTGTCTTTTACTATAATAAATTCTTAAAACTGTAAACACAGCATTTTTATTTTTTTTTGGTGCTGGGGATTGAACTCAGAGCCTTGTGCTTGCTAGTCAAGCATTCTAACCGCTGGGCTTAATCCCCAGCAAACACAGCATTTTTAGATCACACCTCCTAGTACAAATAGAGGTATAACTGAGTATTTGACCAAGTCTGTCTTTACAGACTCAGAACTAGTTAATCAAAATCAAGATCGTTAAAGGCTTGGTATCATCTTGCATAGAATTCTTGTGAGAGTGTTGAAAAGATCTATCCTCATTCTAGTTTTCAACATTTTTTTTTTTTTTGAGGCAGGTCTTGCTATGTAGTTTAGGCCAGCCTTGAACTCACTATGTAGTCCAGGCTGGCCTCAGACTCTTGGCGATCCTCCTGTCTCAGCCTCCTGAGTGCTGGGACTACAGGCATGTGCCACCATGCCCAGTGTTCAACATTTTTATGATTTAAAACGTGCAAAGGATTTACATGTATACATCAAAATGTACAAAGCTGAGAGATGACTAAGATGTTAAATAACAGAATGGTGTCACTAATGAATCATAAAAAACAAACAAAGCAAAACAAGACAAAAATTTAGGTTGGGTGTGATGGGAAACGGCAGTAATCCCAGCACTCTGGGAGGCTAAAAGAGGAGGATCACGTTTGGACCCAGCCTGGACAACCCTGTTGCAAAATAAAAACATAAAAAATGGGCTGGAGATGTAGTGAGGTGTAAAGGCCCTGGGTCCCAAGTCTGCAGAGAAAATACCAAATTCGGTAAGAATACTAATCTTTTAGAAGAATACATTCAGTTTTAGAAGAATACATACAATTTAAAAAATCGTTTTTAAAAAAGGCAAGAACATGACAGTGAATTAAGCCTGCTTGAATAAGATGAGACATTTGAACACAGACAAGGTCTGGATCACCAAGTAATGGTTTCCTGTGCTGAGGGCACATTCTGTGCAGATGTGCTTTTAGGGGACAAGAGAGGAAGTAACAGAGTTAGCAGTCTATGTGTAAGAATGCGGATTTAATTAATCAGTCCTCTGCAGATGGTTATCTCAAGTACTTCTAATATTTTGCTATTACAAACAATGCTTCAGTGAACACCCTTGTATGCACGCCTTTCTACATATATGGTTACTTCCCCACAATCATACTCTAGAATTTCTAGCTTATCAGCGTGGCCAGACCGCCCTCCGATATAGTCTTGATACACTGTCAAAAGACTTTGTGGATGACTTACTCATTTGTATATAAGAAGGCCTCTTTCACCAATATAATACTTTGTTAAAATTTATTATTTGTAGCTTTTTTACTGTACTAAGGATTAAACTCTGGGGCCTACACCCTGAGCTAATCCCCACTCATTTCTTTATTTTTTATTTTTAAAACAGAGTTTTACCAAATTGTTAAATTGCCCAGGATGGGCTCAAATTTGTGATCCTCCCATCTCAGCCTCCCAGAATACTTGAGTATGTGACCAGCAAAAATAAAAACTAGCTGGGGTAACTAACCGAAACTTTGTATGTTTTGACCAATCTCTCCCTATTTGAAGTATATTCACTTTTAGAATTTCTCCTCTGTTCCCTGAATTAAGCTTAGGAACTGGTTTTTCTTTTTATCTTGCTTTTCCTTTCATGCAATTCATTTTCTTGTATGGCCAATATTTTTTAGTTGCTGTCTTAGTTACTTTTCTCTGGTTGCTGGGACAAAATACCAGACACCCAAAATTAGGGGAAGAAAGGTTTATTTGGCTCACAGTTTGTAGAGGTTTCAGTCCACAATCAGCTGGGTCTGAGGCAGGGTGGCGTGGCAGACAGGTAGAAGTCAGCAAGGTAAGCAAGGGATGCAAGCAAGGGGGTGGGGGGGCTAACCAGCTTCTTCCTGTATCTTACCAAAACTACCTGGCTTTAGGGTGGGCAGTACTCCCACCCTTAATCCTAATACCCTTAATCCTAGCATCACATCCTTGATCCCAGCAGAACAATGCCAAAGCAATCAGTGGACTAATTTAGTAATCACACACTCTAGATCCAGCTACCTCTTACCACATGAGGCTTTGGGGGGACATCTAGCCACAAACTATAACAGTTGCTTATTAATATTTAATGAAGAAATGGGTAGCTTCTGTAGGTTTCCTGGTTTTCCTTTCTGCAGGTCTCTGTGAAAGGCAAATTAACTATGAATATATATTAGTTCTCCCTTATCTGTGATTTCACTTCCTCAGATTTTAGTTACTTACAGTTAATTCCTGTTTGAAAATATTAAACAGACAATTCCAGAAATAAACCATTCATAAATTTCAAATTGTGTACTGTGCTCAGCAGAATGAGGAACTTTCAAGCCCTTCCCTGGAACATGAATTGCTTTCTAATTTGTCATGAGCTATTTAGCGATACTGGCTGTCAGCTGGCCGTGCAGTCCTGCAGGACTTGTGCTCAAAACCCTCACATCTGGCCTCATACTGCATCACACCACCTACCTGTGCCATTTACCTCACTTCATCTCACACCAACACATGGAGGGTGAGTGTAGAATGATATTTTGAGAGTCCATATTCATACCATTTTTATTTAGTATATTGTTATAAATGTTCCATTACTGATTATTTTAAATATCTTACCATGTTAATTTATAAATATTATCACAGGTATGTACATATAGGAAAAAGCACAGTATATACAGGGCACAATACTATCAGGGTTTAGGCATCCAGTGGGGGTCTGGGAATTTATCTCCCATGGAGAAGGGGATAAGTGTAATAGGCTATGTCATCTACTGGGTTGTGCTTCAAGAGCGGAAAAGAGGGTAGCTGTCAGGCTGTGGGCTCCCTATGTGTTAGAATAAGTCTCTCAGGTAAAACTCCATGCTAGAGTTTAGTGTTATACTTTTGTTTTAACTGAAAAGTCTAACATACATGGAGACCAGTGCACAAAAGAGAAATGCACAATTCAATGAGTTACTACCCAGTAAATACCTGAATAAAAACAACTACAGTTCTTACAAAGTTAAACACGTCCCTGTTGCAAGCCAAAGGAAAGGAAAACACATCCATGCAGGGGCTTGTACCTGAATGCTCACAGCAACTTTCAGTGTAATAGTTAAAACTGTATCCCCAGCACCCAAAAAAACCCCAAACAAATAAAACTGTAAACATCCAAATGTCTACCAACTGGTGAGCAGATAAACTGTGGAACATCTACACAATGAGACACTACTTAGCAGTAAAAAAGAAACTTGGGGGTTGGGAATGTATTTTACTTCCTTGAAAATAAGTCCTAACTGGAAAAGAAGCTCTAGCATGATTTTTCAGGATGCTCGAATATGAGCCCTACCCCCAAAATAAGCCCCGACACAGATGCACTTAGTATGTCTGTTGTAACACACGATGGACATATCCAATTATAAAATAATTAAGACATAATTAAATCTGAACAAATAATTATTGACATTAACACTTAAAATCAATGAGAATATAAATTATAATTATTTGTAAATACCCAAGTGGGTGCCTTTGGAGAGAGGTAAATGCCTATGTAAACAGATGAACTTACTGCCCAATGACCAATTGGGGTACAGACACAACATATGAATAACGTGTGCACTTGATAATGGATGGATGCAACTGTGTCTAATATGAATCTTCGTAATATGCCACGTTATTGTAATGGTTGTATTGAATGCACTCGTGTGAAATAAAGAAACATTTTCTGAATTTGGGTGCCTGCAATTTTTCATCACTTATTTTTTTTTCTGTCACTTTTTTGTGGACCATCATTCTTAACTGTTACCATTTTTGTGGCCATGCCTGTCATATAAGTCTTCAGTTAACACTTGATTTAACAGAGACTTTGTGAAGCCAGCCTGCAAGAGGATGTGATTTGGGTGAAGATTTCATGGGGTACAATCACTGACACTGTGTTGCCAATGCACCATGAGCAGGCTGCACAGACGAGAAGTGCTCATTTAAGGAGAGCTCTACTGCTGGACGGAGAGACTGGGGCCAACGGTTCTACAGGAAATGGATCACAAGAAATTCAGGCTGGAATCTGGGATTTGAAGTGTTAGGATGATGTTCCAGAAGAATCTGAAATGACTGTATTTAAATAAATGTAGACTGTTGTACATGAAAAAATAAGACATCCTCTGAAAATAAGCACTACTGTGTCTTTTTTTTTTTAGATGTAATAGCCTACACACTTTTATTCCATTATATTTCATAATTTTATGCATCATAAAGTCAACAGATATAACCTAGTCACATTGTCATTTGCTCCTCTGTGCAATCTGAACCAATGTATAGGGTTTTTCTCCTATATTAATGGCTTCCTTTTCTTTTTATAAATGGATATTTAGGCATTTCACCTATTTTATCAAACCATGTCCAAACATCTCCAATTCTACTCTTTACCTACAGCAAATTTTACAATTATTATCAATGGCAGATTTTCTTTAAACACCTTAAATTTATTTATTAGTATAGTTAGCATATCTCTGATTTTTAGAATACAGAGCTGAGGGCAGTGCTCTTCTTTCATACTAGAAAATCAGCTACTGTCATACTTTATGTTGAAATATGTATACTGAAGAACTGCAAAAATTTAATCAAAATCCACTTTGAGTTTGTTAAATAATTTCTTGGAAGAACTACTGAGAGATGGTGTCCTCATGATCAATCATCAATCTCTTCAGAATTAACTTTTATAAAGGCAGTTTTGATTATGTTGATCCAAGTAATGCAGTGGCGGCAGGTTGGGTAAAGTTTTACTTTTAGTTTCCCCAAATGCTGTTTTGCTTGATTTGGAAGGGCTTGGGAATACCCAAGAATTATCTTTCAGAGAATTTCTGCCACAAGAGTTGTGTTCCTGAAAGTCTGTACCATCATCAGGTATCAATCTTTCGTTATCTGTCCATGACTGGAGAACTGCTTTCTCTGACAAAACCTTTACATCTCCCGATAAAGGGGAAGATACAGTATGACAAAGAGGTTTGCCATTTGGTGAGGGTGGAGCATATCTTTTGTAGGTTGCAGTGAAACTCATCAAGTGCAGTTTTGTGCTGTCTTTCCCAAGGTCTTCAGTGCATCCAACTGGGGTGCAAGCTTTTTTGATTGCAGTTGAGGTTTTCAGTTTTCTTAGTAGTTCGGCTTGTACTTGAGTCACCAGATGTAAATTAGACATTTCCCTCTTCAGTTCCCAGTATGTATGTTGCATATTATCACTTGAAATGCTCAGTCTTTGGAGATCACTACTCTTTAGATTGTCTTCCTGAGGTGAATCCATTTGTTTGGTTTTTTGTAGCTGTATTTTGAGTTCATTACATTCTTTTTTCACCAGTTCCAGCTCTTGTTCCAAACCATGAATCTTCAGGTCACAGCTCAACTTTTCCACCTCCCAGTTTGATGAAGGTGGATTTAAATTCCTCACCACCTGCTGAGTTTCCACCTCTGTTCTCAGCTGGAGGAGTTCTACTTCTTTAGACTGTAGCTGCTCATTCAATACTTTCAAAGATTCAGAGTTGTCTTTATTCATTTTATCCAATTTGTTCTTCAAATTATCTCTATCAATGCAAACCTCTCGATATGCATGATAGGCCTTATTTACTCGTTCTCGTCCCACAGAACTTGTTTCTTCATCTAATCGAGCTCCTACAAGCTTTTCTTCCAAAAATCTTATTCTTTTCTTAAGGAAAGAGTTCTCTTTCTCTGAATCGTTAAGTCATTTTTTGATGTCTTCATGAGCAGTGACAAGGGCAAAATGTGAAGCAACAGACTCATCTCCTGAATATATGGAAACTGGAGTCACTGTATCTCTCCTATGACCTTTTTCATGATTCAGAATGCAGGTATCATCTTCTACTAGTGTATCCATGACAGCCTGAGCCCGGGCAGCGTGGGGCCGCCCCCAGGGCCGCTGAGTTTCGATTCCCCAATTGTTTGGAAACGGACTGAAAACAAACCGGGTCGCCAGGGGTCACCACGGGCTTCCGGTTTCCTGGAAGACACTGATGCTTTCCCCGAAAAGGTGGCGACTCCGCGCACACCGCGGAGGATTTCCATTTCTTCGGCCTCGGCCGCGGCGCTGCCCGGCCCTCTGACGGCGGCCTGCAGTTCTTTAAGGAGGGGCGAGCAAGCACTACTGTGTCTTTTGGAACAAAAATTAATATAAGACCCCGTCTTATTTTCAGGGAAATACAGGAGCTCAGTAGCAGAGTGCTTGCCTAGCATGTGCAAGGTCCTGGGTTCCATGTCACGTGAATTTTGAAACACACAACCAAGTGGGTGACTCTCAAAATCATTACACTGGGGCTGAGGATTTAGCTCAGTGGTTAGAGTGCTTGCCTAGCAAGCGCAAGCCCATGGTTTGATCCCTGGCACACAAAAAAACCATATCAAAATTATTACGCTGAAAAAAAGCAGGCAGAAAGAGATCACACTGTCATCTTCTGTGGTCCTGACTCCACTTACTTATTTGTGATTGTAAACTACTCTTGTCTTCCTGCAATAAGCCTTACTTGGCTGCAATGATGTACTTGTATATTAGCAAATCTTGCTTTAAAATATTTTTTTGAAGGTTCTTGTATCTATGCTCACAAATAAGAGCAGGTGTAACTCTCTTGTAATGTCTAGGCTCAGCTCTGGGCTCCACCTAGAGCATGGAAGGCTAATTTCCCACCCTTGGTCCCTCTCTGGATTCTAGTTTTGTTTTTGTTTTTGTTTTTGTTTTCACCAAGAACATGTATTGGTACAATGTACATATAATGGTCACATTCATCACATTTATTTTGTTTTTGTTTTAGTTATTTAAGACTTTATTAAGAGGTGCTTGCAGTTTGTTGACTTTTTCAAAAAAATCAACTTTCATTAAAATAAAAAATGAAGTTCTTAAAAATCTCTACTTGATCAAATATGAAACAATTAAAAAACCTTTAAAAGTGTATTGAGAAAAAGCAGGCTTTGTAAAAAAACACTTCTGTCATTACCAAAGAGAGATGCCTTTAGGTGAAAATAGTAAAAACCCCATGGTGCATAGATAATGCGGACAGTCCTAGTTATCTGGTCAACAGGCAAAAAACAAGCATGTAGGGACTTCAGCTCCAATTTTTTGTTCACTTCCCACTGCTGGAATTTCACATTCACTTCTTCTTGTTGGAAGCTCAGGTTTCCTCAGCCCCACTGCTCTTTCAGCTGGTAGATCAGCTGCCTTTGTCTCTGCCATCTTGGGGTAAGGTCTTCTGGGCATCTGCTCCAATAACTGACAGTAGGGACATTGAGGTGGCTGCTGATTTGGGGTCTCATCTCCATGATTTTCCTTATCTTCTTCCTTGCTGTCCTCTGTGGGCTGTGTTTGGGGAGGAGCCCCCTGTGGAATCGTGGTCTACAAGCTTGATAGATACATATTCTGTCTCACTGGTTGTCAGCACCCTCCACCTCTTCTCCCTATGCAGCAGGGCTGGAATCCTGTAGTCACTGCCCACAGGGTCTCCTGAGTGTAGGGAGGTGGGAACCTTCACCCACCATAGGGTAGGGTCGCTGTGGTTGGGCCTGGCTTTGGGCAGTGCTCTCCTGGCCCTCACCCTTCCCTGTTCTCACTGTTCTTGACATTCTGTTGGCAACTGTGGGGAGGACCCCTGTGATGTGGACAGTATCTAGAATGGTGACGGTCTGCTGGATATTTACTGCCTTGAACCAGAAATCCACCAACGCCTGTGACATTTGCTGTCTCCATGCCCTTTTCTCCTTTAGCAACCACCGTGTCCCTGTGGCCTACACTGCGAAGGGTTTCCCCGGGGTTGTTCTTCTTTATGGCAGTCTGGTGCACAAAAACAGCTTGCCTAGTGTCATTCCTGTTGGTGAAACCATGTCCATTTCTTAACAGAGCGACTTTACCATTCCCAAACTTTGTTGCAATGATCTTCCTGGCCCCACCACTATCGGCGGTGTGGGGCTTGGTGTCTGCAGCGCTGAGGGTGGGGGCCACAGGCGGCTGCTGGGTCTCTGCCTGGCTGGTGGTGATGGTGACAGGACCAGCTGCGTTATGGCTCCTCCCAGGGTGTAAAGGTTCCTCCAGTGCGGCTCCTCCCTGAGTGTGAAGCTTGGTGGTGGTGGAGGTGGGGCTGCTCCGGGCTCTCCAGGGTGTGCTCTCCGTTCACTCCACTGCTCATTCTACTGGTGGAATTCTGACTCTAGTTTTGTCTCCCCGACTCCTGCAAGGCTTTTAAGAATGCACTGAGCTTCTCAGTCACCTTTTCTAGACCCTGCAGCAGTACCCAAGTAAAAGCAATCCTGAACGCCAGGTTCTCCCTTCTGAGTTTCCTTCTTTTCTCAATTCGAAACCTGTAATTCCTTAAGGCTCTAGTGTCTCCAACCAAGTTAGTTTACTACAGAGGAAATAGCTATTTTAAATAAGCTCATTCAAGTTACCAAGTCTACCATTACCCAAAGCAGAAAGAAAACCTTAATCTTTCTCAAATAGTGAATTCAAATTCCTTTGAGAGTGTCTGTGCTGTTCTCTAAGTTGTATAAATACCACGTTTTAGTCCTATCACTGGGATGAAGATGAATGATTAAACAGACCTTGCATTAACCCCCTTTAAAAACACTGTAACTCACTTTTGCACTTCATCATATCTGCCAACGTTGGCCTACAGCCTCTTCGGGGCTCCAATATGCAGCCTCCTTGTGGACAAGGTCTCTGTTTCACCTAACAATGTGCCAGAAAACATTCTGAAATCTTACTTTGTTAAGCAGACTGTTGTACTTTTTCTGTTTCATTTTGATACTTCATATTTTGTGTGGAATTGTAAAATGGGTAAAAGTACACACTCAGCTCTTACTAGAAGTTTTATTAAATCTTTAAAAACTTCATGTACTATAGCCATTTTAAGAATTTATCCTAGAATTTTTTATTTATTTTTTTTTTTTGGGTGCTGGGGATCGAACTCAGGGCCTTGTGCTTGCAAAGCAAGCACTCTAACCGCTGAGCTAAATCCCCAGCCTATCCTAGAATTTTGAATGTTTAGACTAAAGAAATGACAAATGTCTGAGGTGACAGATATGTTTAACCTGATTTGAACATTATACAATAGATAGGTGGACTGAAGTATCACATGGTACTCCATAAATGTAATGCATAAATATGTAAAATTTTTGTGTTGGTTAAAGAAGAACTTATCCTGCAGACAAGGCACAAATGCACAAAGTTATATGGACAAGGATAGTTACTGTAACATTATTTTAGTAGAATAGTGGAAACAATCCAAATATTCATTAATAGAAAATTGCTGAAGTTATGGTATAATATAGCAATTAAAAAAGATGAAGATAAACCAATATATAATAATTGTATTCTTGTTAGAAAATCATTTTTTTTTGTGCTGCGGATTGAACTTGGGGCCTTGTGCTTTCTAAGCAAGCGCTCTACCACTTGAGCTAAATCCCCAACCCCTAGAAAATAATTTTTAAAACTACTTGATAGTAGATGTATGCACAGAAAATTAAGTCTGCATGCGTATTATAAATAAACATATGTTAAAACATAATATTTATGGGGAACTACGGTTTTCCTCTTTAAATAACTTCATACTTGAATGTTTATAAGAATTATTTTTAATCATAAATAAAACATGTCAAACCAAGTAGATCTTTTCTACAGAGAGTCCGCATGCCAAAGAAGCCAAGCCAACATCAGAGTAGGTCTTTATTTGAAACTAGGTAAGACTAACTGGGTAAAAGCAAGCCCAATACTCCTGTAACTCAGTGGGAAAAGTCCCAGCTAATGCCTTAGCAAGTGCAAGGCCCTGAGTTCTATCCCCAGCACCCCCCAAAAAAGTCCTAGCTAGTGATGTTAACAGGAAATAATTCAACTACACATAAAGATAGAGATGATTAAGTCATAAGAAAAAACAGAAGTGGGGAAAGCACTAAAAACCATAAAGAATAAACATAGAATGGATGGAAAGTGAGATAAAAATGGGAATGCAGTAGGAAAGAAGAAAAGCACATTTTTATGTTTAAGATATGTAATGGCAATATGTTATGGCTAATCTTTTTTCAACCTTTGATAGGCTGTGTATCTATTAATACTAATTTCACATTATACTTTTAAATGAACAAAATGGGATTAAGAGACCTAAGTTTCAGTGTCTGTCCTTCTAAACAGTGGTATGATCTTGGACTGAAATCCACTTGATGTTTCCCATAGCATAAAATGAAGAGGTCACATCAGATGACAATCATAGTAAGGTAGGAGCAGGGCGTGGCTGGAGCTGACTGGGAAGATGGGCATGATTTTAGGGAATGGCCTAGATCTGAAGTCAGCTGTGGGCATGAAATCTAAGCGCCTTCTCACAGGACCAAGATGCAGAAACTCTCACGGAAACTTACACAAGATAAATAGCAACAGTGCCACGAGGCCAGGTCTCTAGCTCACTCTCTAGCTCTCTCTCTCTTTCTCTCCTCTCTTGGCTCCCTAACTGCTGGCGGCTGCTCTATTTGTGCTGCAGAGCCTGTTTTTCCTTCTGTTTGCCATTTAAATAAACTTTGACACCGTACTCAGTCCCATCCTGTCCAATTCTTTGTCTGAGATGGAGAGAACCTGGAACTTGGAATAGAGTTGCCCAATAACATTTTGGCAAGCTAGCCAGGAGGCTACACTTTGGGGCGGCCAGGTATGAGAAGGAACTCAAGGACAGAAGGCAAGATGAGACCAAGTGGGGCAAAAACAATTTTGTTCTATTAAGTCTCCTTTCTTTTTTTTCTCTTTCTTTTCCTCCCTCTCTCTTCTAGGCCAGGGAGGCAAGAGATGATTCTCAAGGTGCGCAGAGAGCGATTTGTTGTTTTTCTGGTAATGAAGATGGAGGAAGGGAACGTAGCTATTGTTTTTCCTTCTAGTTGCTTGTGCTTGTCTCATGGGTCTCTATTTCCAGCAGGTTTACTGTATTTTGCTGCTGGATTTGTTGTTAGAAATTAACCTGGTCTTCATGTGACCTAATTTGTAAATGGCTTTTTCTTTTCTTTCTTGGTTGGTGTGTCAGTTGGTTTTTAGTGGCTGCCATGTGGTCAGCTGCTGTCTTGTTCACTTTGTTGTTTTGCCATGTGGTCAGCCACCATGCTGCCTTGTTACATGACCCAGTGCCCTTAATGACCATGCCTCACTAGCTACTGCCATCTTTTTGCTACACGCCTCACTAGCTTTACTGAGCATGTGCCAACACCACTGCCATATTTTTTTTTCTTTTTCTTTTTTTCCTCTATTCTTTTTACTTAATCTTAAATGATTGGTCTTGCAAGCTAAGTTTCTGATTTTAAACAGCATATGGGCTTATGGAAAACCAGAGAAAAGAACTTTTTTTCTTTCTTCTCACAGAAAGAACTGTATGCTACCCCTTTATTTATTTATTTATTTATTTATTCATTCATTCATTTTTTGGTACCAGGAATTGAACTCAGGCCCTCATGCTTGTGAGGCAAACACTCTAACCACTGAGCTAAATCTCCAGCCCCTGTGTGCTACCCCTTTAAAGAACTCATGAAGCCTTTTGCAGGTAAAAAACTTTTGGGTTGCAGCTGCAGCCAGAGGGCTGCCAGGTGTGGCCCTGGGTAAATGGGGACAACATCAAATGTGAGATCTGAGCCTATCCCTGTTGGGCATAACCATTTTCTGCGGCTGTGGGGGAAAATGAGACACAAGGAAAATCTGTCCATTTTAAAATTTCGAGGCTTTTGGTTAAAACCTAGTGCCTCAAAGGCTGGGGATTTAGCTTAGTTGTTGGAGTGCTTGCCTAGCAAACCCAAGGTCCTGAGTTCAATCCCCTGCACAAAAAACACCCCTCCCCACAAAAAAACCCAAAAAAACCCCTAGTGCCTCAGCCATTCTAGGAGCCTGTCTGAGGCCATGATCAGTTGGCTTCTGTTTTCCTTTTAAAATATAGCTAAGTTAAAGACTGATGCCTAATGACCAAACAAAATGGCATTTAATATTTAGAAGCTTTACTGAAGTAACTGTGAGTGTAACTAAAGAGACACCCCAGTCAGGACTTCTGTCAGAATAAGAACAAGAGATTTTTCCCATTTGATTTCTAAAAGGCTAGTTGAGCCATCAAGAGGCTCAACGGAGGGCTAAGGGAACTCTACTTGGGGAAGTTCCACCCTTACTCCAGGGAGTGTGGACTAGGTAAAGCCAACAAGTGGCTCCACCCCTTCTCCCCAATGAGTCAATGGGTCCAAATGAAGAGTCCAAAGCTTTCTCAGTGGAAAATGGTACCAGCATCACTCTGGGATGGAGACATCCATCTAGGCTTTGTTAAATCACACAAGGAAGTACACACCTTGTGGACTTCGGGTCTCCTCTTTAAGTGGGGGATGCCGCCCCAAGGAGCACAGACTTAATTATCTCCTCCTCTATAGGTCCCAAAGACAAGCAAATGGGAAATCTACTAGATCTGGCAGCTGTGAGAATTTTGCCCTCATTGCCACTGGGCTGCATTCTCGATGCATGGGAAAGGTTTGATTCAGACAATCTAAAGCAGGAACAACTTATCTATTATTGCAACATGGTTTGGGTCCACTATGAACTGGGAGGTGGTGAAAGATGGGTACGAGATGGTACTTTGAATTGTGAGACAATTCTCCAGTTACAGTGCTGTTGTTTAAAACATGGGAAGTGGAATGAAATGCCTTATGTTTAGGCTTTTATGACTCTTTATCAAAGGGAAGGTTCAAGGGCTATGGTATCTAGAGTGGCCCCTGAGGAGGAAAAAGATATTCTAGATGATCCTGTCCTGGGGCCCTACTTGTCTCTCAGGGGAATATGGGTCACTCTCATTTGTCTGATACCGGGAGGCCTTCCCGACCTCCCTCTTATAACCCCCAGTTAGAGAGATCAACTTCATCCCCTCCAAATGATTCAAGAACTCCACTAGAGGCCTAGTGCCCCAAGGGAACTCAATGATCCTGAGCCCCCTTTTGCTTCTCAGACAGCTTTGAGCCTAGCAGGCAGAACCCAAAGTGGTGTTTCTTACCACCCTGATTCGCAACTTATGCTGCCTCTAAGAGAAGCTGCAGGGCCAGAGGGAAATACTCAAGTGCAAGTCCCCTTTTCAGTTGCAGACATTCAACTGTGTAAAGAGTGCTTAGGTCAACTGCCAGAAACAAGATCCTAGTAAGTCTGTAGATGGATTTCATACTTTGACCCTTGCCTTTGAGATGTCCAATACTTCTTGGCCAACCGCTGTGCTCCAGATGAAAAACAAAGAATCCTACAGGAGGCTAGGAACTATGCAGATGAACAATATGCTTTAAGAAGGGAAGGAAACCACCCTGGAGAAGCTGTTCTCCCTTCAACAGGACTAAACTGGGACTGTAATACTTGGGAAGGACAGAGATGAGGTCTAGTATGATAGCTGCTCTTACCATGGGAATAAAAAGGTGCATTAAAAAAGTCTATTAATTATGATCAAGTGAGTGAAGTCATACAGGGTGTACAAGAAAATCCAGCTTTGTTTCATAACCAATTAGCAGAGGCCTTCTGCAAGTACCCATCTTCCAGGGAGGGAGCGACACTAATGGGACATTATTTTATCTGCCCGTCAGTCCCAGATATTTGGTGTAAACTGCAAAAACTTCAGATGGGGCCACCAACACCTGTGATCCAACTGATGGACACAGCCTTTTCTGTGTTCAACAATCGGGACCCAGAGGAGAAAGAAAAGAGAAAGGCTAAAATCATAGCTATTGCAGTTGGTGGAGCTTTAAATTCACCCAAGTTGTTGAAAGACTGACTCAAAAACAGCCAAGAAAAGGGTTCCTGTTTCAATTGCAAGAAGACTGGACACTGGGTACAAGATTGTACCAAGCTACCACCTGAGCCCTGCTTTGTGTGTGAGGCAGCTGATGCCTCTGACTCATGGCACTGGAGGTCTGACTGTCCCCGTTCCCAGAGAGGGGCTAGGCTAGCTAGAACCCTCATTTCCTGCCTTGATGATTGAAGAGGCCCAGGGGACCCTGTAATGCCCCATCCACACACATCACCATCACCTCCAAAGAACCCTGGGTGAACTTAGACATTACGGGTGAGACAATCCGACTGCCTACTGGTACAGGGGTGACCCATTCTGTTTTGATTTCTTTCTCTGGAAAACTCTCCTCTAGGACTATAGCTATAGTTGGAGTGAATGGCACCTCTAGGTGGAGTTTCTTTACTCTTGCTCTGATGTGTCACTTTGAAGGCCAAGTGTTTAGCTACAAGTTTCTAATTGTCCCATGGTGTCCTGATCCCTTGCTAGGAAGAGATTTACTAGCTAAATTAGGGGAAATTCTCAAATTCCAGCTAAGGCCAAAATGGATTTTACTTGTCGGGACTACACAGGGTCAGTCTGACCAAATTAGCCAACAAGTAGATCCTACTGCATGATATAATGGAGTACCTGGTAAGGCAAATTCTGGTATACCAGTACTTATAAGACAAAAGACCCCAGGCTATTTCCTAATCAAAGACAGTATCCAATCAAAGAAGCAGCACGTAAAGGTCTCCAGCCTCTCACAGACAAATTTCTCAAATATGGGCTTCTGAGGCCTTGTCAGTCCTCTTGTAATACTCCTATTCTCCCTGTAGTTAAGCCCTCGGGAGAATATCGGATGGTACAAGACCTCATTAATGAGGTTATCGTCCCAATCCATCCTTTAGTGGCAGATTCATATACAATCCTCTCCCAAATTCCAGGGGACACTACCTAGTTTTCAGTCTTTAATTTGAGGAGTATTAAAAGTGGGTTGCCACTGAGGTCATTTTTATTTATTTATTTATTTATTTATTTATTTATTTATTTATTTAGGTGCTGGGGATTGAACTCAGGGCCTTGTGCTTGTGAGGCCGACACTCTGACACTGATCTAAATCTCCAGCCCCTCAGTCTTCAGTTTGAAAGATGCATTTTTCTCCATTCTCCTGCATCCAGACTCCCAATTTCTGTTTGCCTTTGAATGGGAAAATCCCATTATGAGGTAAAAACAGCAATATACTCAGACGATTTTCCCACAAGGGTTTAGAGACCGTCCTTACCTTTTTGCCTGGGCATTAGAGAAAGACCTGAGGAATTTAAAACTCAAACAGGGAAGCATACTACAGTATGTAGATGATATCCTAGTTTGTAGTCCAACTCAAGAGTTATCTAACCATAACACTACACGGATTCTCAACTTTCTGGTGAAGAAGGGATGTATAGTCTCAAAAGAAAAAAAGCTCAGATATCCCTCCAGAAAGTTCAAAATCTGGGATATATTCTTACACCTGGGGAGTGACAGCTATCCAGGGACCGAATTCAGGCCATATGTAATCTTGAGTGTCCTGCCACCAAACAACAGCTTCGCTCATTCTTGGGAATGACTTGTTTTTGTAGAATCTGGTTACCCAGTTTTGGACTAAGGGTGAAGCCTTTATATGACACTGTCAAAGGCCCCGAAGAATGGACAAAAGTAACTGACAATGCCGTTAGCGAAATTAAACATGCCCTTACTCAGGCTCCAGCACTGGGGATACCTGACTTGAGGAAACTTTTCTTTCTGTATCAGAAAAGGGAAGAACTGCGGGGTCTTAACCCAAAGGTTAGGACAAGAACCCTGTCCTGTGGCATACTTTTCAAAGAAAGTAGGTGGAGTGGCTGCTGGATGGCCACCCTGTCTGAGGGCAATTGCAGCTATAGCCATACTAACAGAAGAAGCTAAAAAGTTAATTTTGTTACAGAGACTAGAAGTCCTGACACCCCATCAGGTTAAAGCTATTCTAGAGACAAAGGGCTATTTGTGGCTGATGGGGGAATGGCTCACTAAGTATCAAGCCACGCTCTTAAAATACCCCTAAGATTATTATAAAAACTTGTACTACTATTAACCCTGCTTTTTTGATGCCTACAGGCCAAGAAGTTAGCCATTCTTGTGAAAAAGTCATCTCTCAGACCTATTCAAGTAGACAAGACATCAGCGATCTGCCCCTTCAAAACCCTGAAGAGGTGTCGTTCCCTGATGGAAGCAGCTTTGTCCAAGAAGGACACAGAAAGGCAATTTATGCAGTTGTCAGCTCACGACAGGTCACTGAAGCTAAACGTCTTCCTCCAGGAACCTCTGCTCAGAAGGCAGAATAGCTCTTATTCAAGCATTAATATTAGGAAAAGACAAAAGGTTAAACACATATACAGTTCCAGGTATGCTTTCCTAATACTTCAGGCCAATGCAGCAATCTGGAAAGAGAAAGGTTTGCTGACAAATAAACAATCATCTATTAAGCGTTGAGAAGAAATTCTGCAACTCCTAAAAGCAGTCCACCTTTCTAAGCAGGTCGCAGTTATACGCTGCAAAGGACACCAAAAAGACAAGACTGAAGTCTCCTTGGGAAATCAGAAGGCTGATAGGCAAAAAGGAGAGCCCTTCAGCACCTTAAGACTCTAGCCTTATTCCCAGTTCCTACAGAACCATTAAAGCCAGTCTACATCCCTCAGGAAAATCAATGGGCCTTAGAACAAGGGGGAATTAAAAAGGGACTCTGTTGGTATTTACAGGACAAATTAGTTCTTCCTGAAGGAATACAATGGAAAGCTACAAAAACACTTCATGATTCCTTCCATATGGGAAGAGATGCTACATTAGAAATAGTCACTCCAGTTTTTACAGGGCTAGGACTAACAACAACCACCCGACAGGTTTGCAAAACTTGCCCACTTTGTGCTTACCACAACCCTGGCAAGCCCAAACCTCCTTTACTAGAACCTATACAGAGGAGAGGGACATACCCTGGAGGAGACTGGGATATAGACTTTACCCACATGCCACTGTGTGGAGGATTTAAACAGATGTTAGTTCTAACTGACATCTTTACAGGTTGAAGCCTTTCCTACCCATTCAGAAAAGGCTACAAGGGTAGTCAAGGTGCTTCTTAATGAAACCATCCCTAGATTTGGATTACCTTGGTCTCTCCAGAGTGGCAACAGCCCGTCTTTTACCTCCCAAATAACTCAGGGGGTGGCAAAGACTTTAGGAATAAAGTACCACCTCCATTCTGCCTGGCAGCCTCAATTCTTTGGAAAGGTAGAAAGGGTCAACAAGACTTTAAAATGAACTCTGACAAAACTTTACCACGAGACATCTGAGACCTGTCTTCAATTGCTGCCAATAGCACTTATAAGCATTCACAACATGCCCAAGACTGGGTTACATTTAAGCCCATTTGAGATGTTATATGGGAGACCATTTCTAACCTCTGATATGATCCTGAAACTACCAATGTCTTACAGTATATCATTAATCTGGGGCAAGTGCAATAGGCTATCCAAGAAACAAAGTTCTGCCAGCTCCTAGTCCAGAGAGACTGAGTGCTTGTGAAAATGTGGAGAGAGGGAACACCTGCTGGTCAGTTGAACCCAAAATGGAAAGGCCCTTTCTCAGTGATCCTTGCCACACCCACTGCGGTAAAGGTGGCAGAAACAGATAACTGGATTTATCTTTCTAGAATAAAGCCAGTTCCACCTGAGCGGTCAGGAAAAAAAGATCACCCAAAACGAGAGTGCTACTTCTGTGAGCCTCTAGAAGATTTGAGATTTCTCTTTAAAAGACAAAACACTAAGACTACTACAAAAAAAACTTAAGCGATCTAACCCACTCCTCACATTTGGGCTAACAGTGAAGGTCAAAGGTCATTAACCATTTTCTCATTGCTTCCTGACAAGTTTTTCTTTCCTCAACCCAGGCAGTGAGCCACAGCACCCTAAAGTAGGTGAGAGGGCACATAATCCCCAATAGGTAGGGTCTACAATCCCTTACAGACTGAAGAAGCTACAGAAAAAGAGACCTCCAGTCTCTCAGCACCCCATAAAGAATTATGGGGATTTGTGTCCCTCAGGGAGAATGAGGTAGGAATAGGGCGTGGCTGGAGCGGACTGGGAAGATGGCCATGATCTAAGGGAGTGGCCTAGACCTGACATCAGCCTGGGTTATGAAATCCAAGCACCTTCTCACAGGACTGAGTGGCTCTTTGCTGTTTAAATCAACTTTGACACCATACTCAGTCCCACGCCATCCAATTCTTTGTTTCATACCGAAAGAACCTGGAACCTGGAATACAGTTACCCAATAGCAACAGTATTGTACTTTGCTCCCTGAGCCTATTACTAAGCCCTCCCTTACATTCCCACTTCCACTTAACATTATCAATCAATCAGAGATAGCATTTGTATGAAGGCCTATTTACCATCCTACAAATCCTTTAGCAAACTGTGAATTCATTACAATTCAAAGACTTTCTTAGTGAATATTTTTTACATAGTTTTAAAAATCCCTTTGATAATTCTCTCTTAGGAATAGAACTGACTGCATTTTTTGGACTCACCAGATTAATAGAACAGATTATAAACTCTGCCAGGGTATTTCAAAGATGTCAACTTTGGTATTTTTCTTTTCTTTTTTTTTTTTTTTGGTGCTGGGGATCAAACTCAGGGCCTTGTGCTTGCTAGGC